>JAWZYT010006219.1:0-119670 GCA_034508575.1 Petrolisthes manimaculis
AGAGAGAGAGAGAGAGAAGAGAGAGAGAGACAAAAAAAAAAAAGGAAGGGTTAATAGACAGAAGTGATGGTAGAAGTGGCAGGAAGATAAAACAGTATACAATGCGGGTCTGAATGGAGGTGTCGTGAGAAGCAGACCCAACCATTACTAAGAATACAAATAGTAGAGTCCACGTAAGGAATAATGGGTCACCTCCTACCACCTGATGGCTATTTCTTCCTTCCCCTGGCACCTGCTTCCTCCCTCTCCCTGTTCCCCCTCTGTCACTCCTCCTTCCGCTTACCTTATCCTCCTCTGTGTCAACCATTCTTTCTCTTCACCTTCTTTACATCCCACATCTTAATTCTCTTTTATACTCTTCATCTCCTTTCGTTCTCCTTCTCCTCCTCTCCTTCCTTTCATACTTTCCCCTTCTGTTCCCTATTCACCTGATATCATGACCCCATCAATTAACCCCATGTCCCCATTAATTAACTCCATGTCCCCATCGATTAACCCCATGACTCCATCAATTAACCCCATGTTCCCCATCAATTAACCCCATGACCCCATTAATTAACTCCATGTCCCCATCAATTAACCCCACGACCACATCAATTATCCCATAGGCCATAAATGAAGTAACTGGAGCATCTATCACCTATATTACACTAATAATTAAATGAGGGAACAAGTACATTTTCGCCATGTTAAAGAAATCGAGTGTAATTATTAACGTGGTACCCTTCGTCCCGCCTCGCCAGGTATTCATGGACATACTACGCCGTTGCTGTTGATGCGGGTACCCCAAGAAGGAGGAGTCCCGGCCCAGCAGCCTACAGGATCTCCAGGGGCTGCCAGACCCAGACCGGAGAACGGCAGCGGCGCAACACTCAGGGACCGCTTCAGGGACAGACCGCACAGATACCCGGGTAAGGCGAAGCAAGGGGACCAAGGGGAGGGAGGAAGAAAAGTGGTGATATTATATGAGGAAGGAGGAGGGACGACGAAACATAGAGTCATATGACTAGTGTTTGTGTGTGATGAGGGGATGGGATGAGGGAGTCGGGGTGGAAGGTGAATGTATCTCTCTGCAGCACCAATTAACTCCACCATTACATCCGAGAGGGGAACCACCACAGTGTTAACAAAATAAATAGCGTAATACAACTTGGCTAAGCGAGTATTATATAATGTAACTATGTTTGTCCTTTTTTTATTTATGTAACCTACGTATGTATGTATGTATGTGTGAACCGAGTATGTATGTGTGTACCGAGTATGTATATATTGTATTAAATTTGTATTATCTGTAAGAACACAGTGCCACACCTAAAATTGGCATCACAAAATAAAACTGAATAACAAGACAAGTACATATAAACATAAAAATATGCTCTGTCAAATAACGAGTACAAATTATATATTAAACATGTGGAAAATTTAAGCGACCAGTGCAGCCACAATTATGGTGATGGTGGACGCGGACAGTGCACCTCTATAATTGTTATTAATTTAGGTCATCCACTCGGAATATTCATAGTAATATCACCTAAGTAAAAATGTGTCGTTTTTTGTTGTTTTCAATTTAGAATCTGTTTGTACAGTATATGTGACGTCTTGAAGCTCTGAAGTGTTGGTATTAAAAATGTGATGACTTTCCATTTAAGATAACTCTTCTCTACGTCCTTTCTTCATCAAAAATAGAGCCGATTAAAATTAAATGGTCCACAGATTTAACCACTAATTACCCATTACAGGGAAGGAATGTCGGCGAAGTGAGCACAGAGGCCGGGGTGTGGGTGGCTGGCTCCTCCCACAACGGGTTCCGTCCTCCCGAAGGTAGGGGCTGCCTGGCGGGTCTGGGTGCGGGTGGGATCCGAACGGGGTCTCTTCCGGTTTGGTACCCGGGTGTGGAAGTGGGAGCGTAGACGAGACGTGGCTGGGTGCGGCGGGGAGCAGCGGCATGATTCGAGGGGGTCACCGTGTGGGGACCTGCCAGACAGTGCTTCCACATCTCACCTGAGTCCCCAGGCTCAGTTACCCAGTGGAAATCCAGAGGGCCATCCACAACGTTAAGTTCATCCACCACCACCAAATGGCAGCTGGACAAATTTGATGAGGTAGGTCTGGAGGACGGGTCACAGTCATTGATGGGGGGGGGGGGGGTTACTAAACATAAATCCTTTCCTGAGTGGGCAACGAATCGGAGGTGGGTGTGTCGAATTTCATACCCAGTACAAGACTCATTAAAAGAGTTACCCAGATAACTCCTCAGAATGAAAATTAAAACTTTATGGGGATGCAAATATTGGTCGGTCTGTAGGATTCTTGCTACTCAGGCTCGGCTCCTGCCGTTAGCCAGGAAAACACAAAAGTAGTGTATGTAACTATTTATAATGGTTGGTCATGTAGGTGGTAATGGAGGTGCTAGAGATGGTAGTCTGAAATGTTGGTAGACAGTGAGAACAGTAGTACAGATAGTGTTTGATGCAGACAGTCGTCATATGAAGTTAGTGATGTTGGTGACGAGTGTTGGCGGTGGTAAGTGTGTTTGGGAATGCTAGGGATGGAGAAAACGGTAGTAGGTGTTAGGTCTTGAAGGAAGGTGGCTGGGCAGAGAGTGGTCAAATTTATGGCGCTGAGTGATAGTGGCTGATAGGTGTGCTGGTAATTTTTCTCTCACCCCATTGGCCCGTAAGAATACAAGGAAGCCCAAGGAGTTACACACACACACACGCACACACGCACGCACACACACACACACACACACACACACACCACACACACACACACACACACACACACACACACACACACACACACACACACACACACACACACACACACACACACACACACACACACACACACACACACACACACACACACACACACACACAGCATTGGTGGATCGCGTACACACGGACATACTTCACTTTCAGAGATGGAGTATGCAGTCGTCGAGTGTCGGTGAAATTCAGTAAACATACATTGTGGTTGAGACAAAGGCAGGAGAGCGTAGTGTTTCAGAGGAAAGGTTTTTACTCTCCCTCTAAATCCGTTCCCCTACCCTTTCCCTCCCTCTTACCACCACATCCTCCTCTCTTCTCTCTTTTTCATCTACCCTTTCCCTCCCTCTTACCACTCCACACTCCTCTATTTTCTCTGTTCTGTCTACTCTTTCTCTCTCGCTAAGCACTTCTCCTTGTTCCTACCCAGATATTTCTCCCTTCTGCCTCCTCCGTTCCCTTTTCCTTTCCGCTAACTCATTCTCCTCTCTTAAATTCTCCCTTCTTCTCCTTCACGAATTTCTCGAACTGAGTCTCTTTCCTTCCAGCTAACCCCTCCTATCCAATAATATACTCTCTCTCTCTCTCTCTCTCTCTCTCTCTCTCTCTCTCTCTCTCTCTCTCTCTCTCTCTCTCTCTCTCTCTCTCTCTCTCTCTCTCTCTCTCTCTCTCTCTCTAACCTTCCTCCTCCCATCCATCTTACTTTCAACTCTGTCTTTCTTCCTTGCTGTCTCCATCCACTTCTTTTCACATAATAATCTCTCTAATAACAAACTCCCTCTCTCACTATCGACTGTCACCACTCGCTGCCTCCCTGTTTCACTACTCCAGTACGTCTCCTATCCAGATATTTCATCACCCACTCTCGTATTACACACCATCCCCGACCACCTCCAACCATGTTACCACCTCTCTCTCAACTTAATATATCTCATCTCTCACCTCTCTCTCTCACAACCCACTCACCACCCACACTCTCTCTCACCAACCACACTCACTCTCTCTCACCACTCACTCACCATCTACACTCTCTCTCACCACCCACTCTCTCTTTTTCAATATCCATTTTATCACCCCCCGCAGGAGGACGATGACTGGGCCTTCGTCGCCATGGTGCTGGACCGACTGTTGCTATGGATCTTCGGTTTGACTGCAGTGCTGGGGACCATCGTCATCCTGTGTGAGTCTCCCTTCCTCTATGACTCCACCGAACCGATAGACATGGAACTCAGTCAGGTGGCCAAGCAGCAGCTGGAGGTGTTGGACTTTTAAAGTGATGCTACGTGGCCACAAAATCAACTCTTGGAAGTGATGTCCATGTGGTTAGAACATCAGCTCAAAGTGATTCGAGACGTGGTTACAACATCGGCTTTTGAAGTGATGCGATGTGGCCAAAAGCCCGGACTCCTGAAGTGCTGCCACCTGCATGGCCAGTTGGTTGACTTTATAATCAGGAAATTGTGGATTTTTAGTGATACGTGTTTGCCAATAAATAACCTCCAATTTACCGATTGTTATGAAAACGTGAAGTGACCACAATACAAATGGATATAATTGACTCATGAGGAGGCCCGAAAAAAAAATAATCATCACTTTATAAAATGAAGCAAAATGACCAGGAAGATGGCATGAGGAAGATGAAAGAAATGAGAGAATTTTGGACTTTAAAAACAAATATGACGAGGCTACCCCGATTTTCAGAGTTTGTTGCTCGTGGCTGAAAAGAAAAAAAAAAAAATGGCACAGATAAGAAATTGAAGAAGCAGGAAGTTTGGACGCTGAGAATCAGGACTCTGAGATGATGTTTTGTGAAAATATCGATAATTCTTCTGATAATCTTACAAACGAACCGTGAGGAGGAAGATACCTAGAAAAAGAAACCGACAACGAGAAAGAGAAAAAAACAAGAAAGCGAGAATAAGACAGTAAGAAACATTATTTTCAACAAAAAAGTATCTTGGTTTAACAAAATGGTAATGAATTCCGAAGAAAAAGAAAAAGAAGAAGAGGGGCAAGGGCTTCAAGGCAACTGGAAACAAAAAAAATAATAAACCTACAAACAACATAATCATACACACGAAAGGCGTCCACAAGGAAACTTTATACAACCCTTGATAATCATTGATGGGGATTTTGTCTGACCAAGGAGATGGATACGAGAATATATTATTGCTTTGTGATTATTTTCCACATTTGAGTCTGGGCGTGTATGCAAGACAACAAGTCATGAGCTGCTTGGCTATGACAGTGACCCTTAGTTACCAAGATTCCACACTGGGTTTGTGAAGCATTGGTACAGTTTACTCCATATATTTCGAGACACTACCTGCTAGAGTCTAGCAGGTAGTGTCTCGAAGTTTTTGGAGTAAACTGTAGCATCCATAGTCCTCACCTTGCCATGGACTTATTGCATACGGGCCTCAGTGTAAAAGTATTGTATTCGTGATGTCTGAATAAGGGATAATCGAAGCTTTCTTCTACATTCTTACTTTATGTAATGCTAGAAATCTTTATATCAGTTATTAGGCAAAATAATAATAATGCTTATGAGAGATTAGTTACCTTATCCAAAGCTGATGTATACTTTATAGGACCTAGATTGCTTGGAATGGTATTTGATAATTATTATTGTAGAGAAAGAATTGCATTTAATTAAGGTGTGCAAATAAAACGCTTACTGGTGGAGGTAATACATACTGGGATCGGGACATACCAAATCTGATATATATACCTGTTTATATTTTACAGTATACCTTAGTAATTACCTATAAAAACGTTCGATGAGTCGTGGGAAGAGAGAGTGTCAAGAGTATAATATAATACACTTGGGGGCAAAACTTTCGATACACTTCAAGCAGATATTTAACTCGTCGTATTTTCCTGTACTCTTGGGGGATATTTTGATTCTATAAGTGAGAATCTGCTTGCCATTCATTACAAACCATCGATATATTTGGTCTAAGGATCCTACCCAGTCCAACTCACTACCAAAAAAGGAAATCTGTCACATGTTTATCCAAGTCACCAAGTGTATCGAAATTTTTGCCGGCAACTGTACATAACGTGGATGTAGATATAGTAAGAATTTTGATAATGGTGTGTTTATGTGGTAAAGGAAATCTATCTAATGTGTATATCTCCTGTGCTATTTTTGAGATGATAGGTACAGCTGGACACAGGAATTCGTGGTACACCCCAAGTGAAAGATGGTCAATATCTCACAATATCAAGTTCCTTAGTGCCAAACAGGAGACACCACCTAGGGCAAGAAGTCAGTATTGAGGATGGTAATAAAAAGCAAGTACAGTCGGCGGCAAAAGTCGTGTCGCCTCACTAAGCGTTTATTGAAGAATAACATAAAGGATAATAATTGAACCAACACATACACCAATAAGAAATTATAATATCCAGCTGGGGGTCAAATTAGTAAACTACTTTGGGTATTCATTTTACGAGTCTGTGAAGCTTATCTTTCCATACTGTACTTCATGACTTGGTAGATGCGGCCACACGACCTTTGCCACCGACTGTATCTTATAATAGACACTGCTTACTCAATTGGGGCAAGTATCTTTCACCTGGGCTGTAGCACCAATTCCTGTGTCGAGCTGTACATGATGTCGATGTTATCAAGAGGCAGCATATGCATCCCAAAATACAAATATATACTTTAGTAACAGTTGCTAGCAGCGGAAAAAAACAATACCATTTTTTAGCTCTTCATGTGTTATGGTGCAAAACTCATCCTGTTTACCTACAACATAGCACTAATGACTGATTTCATACTCCCCTATAGCTGCTCTTTTCGTTGCTCCTCCCCTTCACATCTAAGAATAAAATCACCAACACAGGGCATACATATTCTTCACGTATACTACTATATAGTTCAATGACCACGATTACTACAACGCTCAAACCTACCAAAGACTTCAATCGCACAGCTTAGATTCTTGCACACTTGGAACTTTTAACTCACATGTGTTCATATCTGCAGTCAAGGTGAAGGCGAACTCATCAGCACAACATTTCATCAACATAATATCAACAGTACACTATTTATAAGTACAACATTTAACACATTCAGTATTCATCCAAAATAATCAGTGTTATTATTTTCCTCTACAAACCTCACTGCTGCCACGACCCCAGTGTTCTCACTTCATTAATCGACTATTTGACGCCACAACAACCACCTTCGTTGCAATTATAAAAACAACCATTTTGTACTCACAATAACACTTTCTCGTTTTATACAGCTTAGTTAGACGCCGACCTCCACATTGCAGATATCTGGGTTTATCTAATGGAGTGTATATTTCTTGTTAAAGTGGTAATGAAAATTTATTCGTGCACTTCAGTCAGTCGCAGAATGAACTTTCAGGACCCTAGTCTAGCCTGAGGTGACATCGAGCACCCGTGTCATAATAAGGAGGCAGAGCACAGTAACACTTGGAGAGAATCATCATCATCATCATAATCGTCGTTGGTACTATGGCAGAAACTTCTTTAGCATTATAATCTCATTTGTACTCGTGACAATAATTTTATGTCTAAATTATTACTGAACTAGGTTTGTTTGATGTAGTATGGTACAGTATTAAGATGCAGCTTAGTTTTCAAATGTCGTGAAGGGCCAGAATACGTGTGTGGATTTTTTATTCTGTCACCTTAAAAAAAATACACGGTTTTCTCGATAGCTTATTGAATATATCCATTTTATATCTAACCTTTATTATCGGTAAGTATATAATTTATTACATGAAAAAATATGCTTTAAGTTAGACATATACGGTATAGGCACGCAGTTTTATCCGCTTATTTGAATATCAAGTTTATCTTTGCAATTGCATATAATTATAGTTCTCCGGTGCTTCTCAACCCGTGATCACCTTCCTCATTCACCTCGTCTTCCTAATTATCTCTCCAAATATTCCTCTTTCCTCTCCACTGTTTCTCTGTCTTTCAATATGTTCCTTCTTCCATCCATCACTTACATCCCTCCCACTCTATTTCCCTTCCTTCTGTTAGTCACTCCTTCCATCCACCTTTCCTTCCCTTTCTCCAACCTGGCTTCCATTCACTCTTCCCTCTCTTACTGCATCTTCTCTCACGTTGTTCCCATCTCATTTATAGCTTCCTCTCCATACCAACATCATAGCTCTCATTTAACCTGTAAATTCTCTTGGTTCCAAGTCCTTTTTCCACAGTACTGAACGAGTATATATCTTTACGTTGCTGAACACGAAAAGATGACGCTTTCGCTCTCTAGGATAAATCAATTAGTAGTAATGTGATTATGACCCTCGGTGAGCAGGTATTTGTTGGCATATCTGGAGTAATTGATTCCTCCAAACTATTCCAAGCAACATAATACCATTATTTATGTTCATCTGGTCCTGTGTATTGGCCTACTTTGGAGGAATCATGGCACTCCAATGTAACAACAGTTAATTACCCCTTTAAAATACTAGAGTGAAGAGATTGTTCCAACGCTTTATGATTATCTTGAAACAACTGTCCACGATTATGTGTTATCGAATCGTTTATTCCTCTTGGTGATCCTGAACAGAATGCAATCAGATTTTTATAACTTGTAGGAAAGCTGACAGTAAAGAGCCATAATTCTTAGTATACTTGAGAGAATGTGTGTGTGCGAGAAAAGAACAAAAGAGCATGAAGGGGTAAAACTATTATAATGTGCAGGAAGGATATCAAGAGTTACAGGTGTTCTAGGCATGAGTTACGATTATACTGTTTTCTTTTCCTTTATCAGTGTTCGGTACTGTCACCTTTTTGAGTGATGGAGTTGTTCTCTTTAGTGGTGTGGCATCTCACTGGTCTGACTAGCGTGGGGGCAGTATGTGCAGTACAGTCCCCTCAATAAATTATGGCAGTTTCCATATGATTTCGATTAAAATGTACACGTACTACACATCATATTGTGCTTCTGGCAAGACAAGATGATCAGTAATATGTTGAACTCAATTATCATACTTTGGGGCGACTGCTTTCTCTCAGTGATAATAGCAGTATTATCGCTAGAGGACAGGTATGAGAACATACTAGCACGCCAACCTCGAAGTGTGTAGAAACGGCGAGTGAGAATACATAGGAAAAAACTGAAGGGAATTTGGCACTCGACAATATAGAGAAATACAGAGGATCGAACAATATGTGTTAATCAAAGCGAGCATTCATCAAAAAAAATTCGGAACTACTGAAAAGTAAAAAGGCAGAATGCTCCAATTCTTTAACAGTATATGAAGTTCAACGATATATATATATATATATATATATATATATATATATATATATATATATATATATATATATATATATATATATATATATATATATATATATATATATATATATATGTTTTTGTTTTTTTCCCCGGACGAGTAAGTTTGTAAAGGTATCCGGAGATAAGTAGTGTTTCTTGGTGTGTATATTTTCATCTTGTGGCATTACCAGGTCGAGATTTGAAAAAGTGAGAATAAAAATAGTGTGAAAAATTTATGTAAACATGAACAATATGCAAGATAGATTCGTGTAAACAAAAGATGAAAATTAATAAGAACAAGTTAGTAAACAATGGCTCAAAATTACGTGAACGCAACAAGACTGAATGAAACAAGTGGGAAAGGTGAAGCCACAAGAAAACAAACTTATTAATAGATGCTCAAGTATTTTTGTACTGTAAAAATCTGACCTGTAGATTACCTAATTCAGCAGCCGAGGTCTGACAATGTTAACAGCAATATTCCATTAACTTTTCCGTGAGGCTAGTAGTATATTCAGTAATAATAGTATACTGTAGTGTGTGCGCGCGTGTGTGTGTATGTGTGTGTATGTACAGTAATCGCCCCGCTACCTGCTCTTTCTTGTACTGCCAAAGAGAGAGCACAGTAGTACAGTGATGTGTACATTACCAAACTGGGATGGTGTTCAGAAATCGTCAATGCATTTTTTAAATTTAAATCAATGTTATGAGCAAGTAACAGGCCATTATTTCCTTCATATTATCACAAAACAGCATATTGTACTGAGGGAGCCTGGTTCGTAGCTTAGCCTGGAGGTATCACCAACTTACTACTCTAAGACATTACAAGTCCTAATTATAAAAGTAAAAATGAACTTAGGACAACCATAATGGGTTTGTAAAAGATGTTGGAGCGGTAAGTGAATTATATCACTACTTTAATAACCCTTTGAAACTCACCAACAGAATTATAAGACATTTATGACCAGGGGTTCAAACTATTAGCCAATCACCTCACGGAGTTCATCCACTGCCAATCAGAAGCAAGCTGTACAAAGGGCGAGATCCATATTCTCCCTAGTGACGTCACGGAACGAGGTGTGTGCTTAGCCAATCACGGTCTGCCATTCCCTCCAGTCAACAATGGCCGTCCCGGGGCCACATGTTGGTTCACTATGGTGTTTTCGTTGTCACATCAAAACACAATAAACTGACATAAGGGAGCCGAGCACATCATCCTGAACTATGGGGTAACACATCCAGCCTCACACTATATAGGCCTAAGCAGAACAAAATTACAATAGTCAGTTGCAGGTTTACTGTAGTCTCATTAAGTAACCTTTAGGTAATACTACACCAATAAGGCAACATATTTCGTGGAAATTGAAGTAAAGTTGCTTTTCACTGAACACTCCCGATTTTAATATCGGTAATGTACACATTATGTACTGTACCACTGTAATCTCCAGCTCTTCTCTCGGTCCCCCACCCTCGTCCCCATCCCCTTCATCCCAACCCTCACCATCCCAGCTAGCTTTCATCACCTTCGTAGAAATGCTAACGTGTGCTATTGTATCCAATTATATATCGATCTATTTTACTATTGTATTCCCATATCTGTGTATCTTGATTTGTATGCTCAATGACATTCGCTCGCTCATCTGGTAGTTCGTTAGTATACGTAGTGAGGATCACTTTTATATAAACGTAAGCGCCACTTTTTATGGTGATTCTAAAGTAATAAAACTGATAGCCCTGTGTTTTGTATATAATAAGGAAAGTTAAAATACAGGCTATGGCTCCCTTCAAACCATACCACCAAACAGATACCCTAAGTATTGACGATGTTTTGTAGAACAGTTTGAAGACGGTCGTCTATAATTCACTGAGAACACCACAGGCCAATTAAAGATCTAGTTACTGACTGTAGGTCAATACAACATCAATAAGACTCACGTCTCAAGTGTCTCACGTCACAAGGGGCGAGTCATTAAAACAGTTTTTACAATTATTCTTCAATATACTTCCCTTATCTTTAACCTACTGTTGGCTATTGGAGTCGTTATTCTGCATATCCCATGCTCGAAATAAACAGACACACATGCAATGCATATGACTGTAAAACCAACAACGGAGTTAGGAGAATTAGGAATGATCACATGAATAGTTGAATTGTAAAAATCTATATGTATGCACTGGTGCCCCTCAGTGAGGAAGAGTGAGGGGAAAGGTCAGGTCAGGCAGTGATACCATCATTAAATGTAATATTAAATGCTTAATTGCTAACAGTTCCACTCCAAACCCCTCCTCTGATTCTCTCGGTACACTGTCTCATATTCAATCATGTACCATTAATCTCCCCTTCATACTAAGGCATATCTCTAATACATACTATCACCTTTGGCCTGTTTCTCATTCTTATGTTTATAATTTATCTCTTACTATTTATATAATCTCCTTACCTTCAGTATTATCAACAACTCTGATAGCACACAACCCTTTACAACAATTCCATCATCTCTCCAAACATTACAATCAACATTATAAAGATTCTACCACTACCAACCAACCCATATAATACCACAACCAATCCAGGCACCACCACTAAACACAAGTCACACACACACGACCCAAGGCAGTCCATCCATACAATGCCATACTATAAACACAAGTCCTATCAGCTTACATAGTAATTTTATTTAAATTAACAAAATCTAAATCCCATTTCTTTTCATTACTAAAAATTCACATTAGCTAAAGTCAGACGATTTATAATAAGTAAATAATCCTTCTTTAATCGGGAACATGAAGATAACAAACAATAACACTCCATAATCCCGTGTCATCATCATCATCATCCAAACCTCAACCCAAACACAACTAACTAACCATGAAGTTAAAACACCTACTTGGCTCCACAACTCCCTACTACTGCCCCCAAGAACGAATGGACCCACCGCCTCATACTATTCCTCCTGTCGCTATTGTTGCTGTTGTTGTTGTTGTTGTTGTTGTTGCAGAGTGAATGTTGTTTTTATAAGCGTGTGTGTGTCTGTGGCTCAGGTTGTTAACAGTAACAAAAAAGGTAACAAAAAAGGTAAAAAAAAATAAAAATAAAGAACTTAAATTACGGAAGCTATAATTATCTAACTTTATTGTAATGCCTCCCCCCCAATGGTGACTCTCGGAATTCCTGGGGGGGTTGATGTTTGAGTGATGTCAGATCCGAAACGCCGGGCTTCAGTGTATCAATATTATCCCACTAGAATCCCAGATGAACCTCGCATGACCCACACACACTGGGAGCGTTGTACTATTCTGTTCGGTTCTACCTTTCTTCTTTTTCTATGTCCCTAACCACCTTTTTTTCTTCTTCTCTTGGTTTTACTATTCACGATATCAACACTCTACATCTAATCTATTCTATTTTTCTCGTACCTTTTACTCCATTTACTCTTCATTTTTCACCTTTTCTAACTCCTCTTACTACCTCCCCTTGCCATCAGTAAACAGTGGGTCAGTAAGGGTTCTGGCTGGTTCAGAAGTTAATGCTCGTGTATTCCTTTAACGAGGTTCAAAGTGAGCATGCCAATGGGGTTCTAGTGTGATCACAGCGCTTCGACGAGGGCTTGTTTTCGTTCCTACTGCGCAGGTTTTTATTACTGTAGATTTTTTCTGTGCCTCTCGCTCCTCCCCCCCACCCACCACATTATGCCCCTCCTTCCCACCCCCCTCATCCTCCATAGATGTCTTTGCTCAACCCACGTGGTGGAGTCTATTTCTCTTACCACCACCACCAACACCACCACCTACAGTCAGGTAAAAGTAATAATAGTTTTCTTTATAGAGTGTGTGTGGAAGTGTGTTCCTATTCTTACCCCTGACTGTACTGTTACGGCTACTGTAGATAATTTTTTTGTGAACCGAGCAAAGTGGTGGTAAAGGAGACCGTCTAAGCCATTACTGGATGACAAGTCAATGTAAGACAACCCAAGTACTAAAATAATGAGAGTTGTTTGGTCCAGTATGTGCCGGGCGAGCTCCTCACCTTCCACCTCCAAGCGTTTCGTAATATATGGCCACAACTGTACCTCCTGTCCAGTCATCCTGTCGGCCTACCATCCCCGTCCCGGTTAGTTGGTTGATTAGAGAGAAAAAAGAGGATTATGTTGTTTTCCCTCAGACAGGTAGTACTGCCCTGATGCACGAGAGGAGATTATTTCCTTACATGCTATTGTGAAACTGCTCATCCCTCACAACTGTCCTTGTCTCCTACCCCAACCTTACCACAATATTCGCCTGTCTCACTGTCTTCCCCTCACCAGAACACCCGTCTGTCTCGCCGTGTCACCCCTCCCCCCCCCCCACACACATCCAACTATCTCGCTGTCTTCCATTCCCCCCCCCCTCTCCCCGTCATTTACAGCCCCCACACATCTCGATTTTCTTCCCCACATAGGTCTAACTAATTACATGATTTTTTACACTAGCCTCATCTCCATGTCCCTCTCCCAACCACCTCAATCTCTGTCCCTTTTCCAACTCCCCTAACCTCCCTGTCCCTCTCCCAACCACCTCAATCTCTCTGTCCCTCTCCCAATCACAATAATCTGTGTGTCCCTTCCCCACCATCCTTCTCATTTTACCCGACATTAAGGAGGAACAACAACAGTGTTTAAACTTTAATTCGAAACTAAAGTCTGACATAATATTTTCATAGTAATACAATCATGGACCAGCAACACTTTAATAGGCAGATCGGAAACTTTCACCAGTGTGACTTTCTAAACCAATTGGACTTAAAGGGGAGATTCTCTTGTTGGTGAATTGAAAACCTACTGATTCCTCCTATCCATGCCAGGCAACAGACTAACCTACTGATTCCTCCTATCCATACCAGGCAACAGACTATGAATGGTATACTAATAGTGGATCTGTTTCTTGGTATAGTTTGTAGGAATCAGAAACCTTTCAATTTACCAACAAAAGGATATCCACTTAACATCGGATCCTTAATTAAATCAAAGAGACTAACGATGCAACTCATTGTCTAGTCGTATCTAAACTATTTTGTACATACTGTAATTACATCGCTTATTGATACAACTCAGTTCCCAGCCTCTTGTTCAATAAATAATTACGCTTTCACTTTCAGTTTTGGTGACCTGGAGGGATTCTGATTCCTCCCACCCTATTACGACCTTATTATTTATTACTGACAGGTTATATGTTACATGGCACAGATTGAATTTAATGTCAGGAGAATAACCCTGTAAAACACACACACACACACACACACACACACACACACACACACACACACACACACACACACACACACACACACACACACACACACACACACACACACACACACACACACACACACACACACACACACATACAACCTCCGTCCTCTCTCTCTCTGTCTCTGTCTCTCTCTTTAATCGACTTTAACTTAGATAATTTATAAAGACTTCTATAACCTCATCTATAAATAGCTGCTTTCCTGCTGACCTTGACGTTCAATATCACAAATCCGTTATCTATTAATTATTCCAAGGTTAATTCAATAATTTCGATACTTCTGTTTTGTATCTCTACAAGTATGTTGTGCTTACTCTCTGTTTCCCTTTCAAGTTCTTTTCCTATCATTCACCATCACAAACTCACCGCCCTGCCTAGCCATCCTCACTCCATTCACTCTCAAACAGATAATAACAGCAGCCCTAAAAATGCAACTTTCAATTAATTGGTAATCTCCAGCTAGACCAGGTCCTCTACACTGAGACAGCCACCCTTTGCAATTTCCACCTCTTCCATCCAATTTATTTCTCCAATCTCACTGCATACCTACACCTTCCCCTCTCACCTTCATATTATTCCCACGTACACACACACACAAGTCCCTTTTCCTCTCAGACGCAACACCAACAACACCCCTTCCTATTTTTCTCTCAACGACACCACATCAATCCCTTCCAAACTCATTAAGGGACCCTGTGATGTAGTCAGAAAATTGGAGGTATATGGGGCCTTCAAATACTTCCACGAAACACCACCTATATGGAAGGAGTTGTTTCGTGGCGAGGTCAGGAGGAATCAGAAGCCACCAATTCTCTTACACGATCACAGCTAGTGTCCTTACCTCTTCATTCACATTAGGCCAACACTTCTTTCTTGTAATCTCCGAAGTTTTTTTTTTTTTTTTTTTTTTTTAAATATTCCACTAACCATTTATTCGATCTATTCCTTCCCCCCCCCCCACCACTCCCCTCCATCTCCTCTTGTCACAGCCTCATCCCTTCCCATTCAATCTCATCGTTAATATATTACACCCTTCCTATTTCCAGTTCTCTTCATATAGTTATCTCCTGTATTCTCCAAGGTGCTCCAAAATTCCCCACTATTACTCCAATGCTTCCGGAATAATCTAATCCCCTCCACTTCTCCCCAAACGTCATTAATTATTCTCTCCAAACTACTTTCACTGCCCCCGACCCTAACATAACATCTCTCCCCCTCTTTCCATAGGATAGGACAGTGTAGGCTGACTGCAAACTTGTTACACATGCCGACAATGCATTTTACGGCCACTTTGAACTGTTGTCTAGATTTTAATGTAATAAAAAGTTTTGTATTGCTAAGCGCTTTTCATTCATTGCCTCATCAACCCCTCATCATCTAGTCAAGCAGCCACACAGATTTAATAAGTTGAGAAATATGCAAATAGAAGAGCTCCGAATATTGTTTATTTCAAAGGTTGCATCAACCAACTCACTACGCACGACTTCCTGACATCCATCCATCTGAAACCTCCCTTCCCCGTGAGGACAGAGTCCACCTGGTCAGGCTACGATGTGGCCACCACCCGGCCCTTCTGACATATCAGAAGAGGCTAGATAAAACCACTGCGGATGCCTGTCCAGGATGCAACACAGCACCCCACACTATTAAACACATTATTGAAGACTGCAATACACACAACCACGCTCGCCAACAACACAACATACACTCTGTGAGGGCACTGTGGGAAAGCCCGGTTCAGGCCATGGCCTCCCTCAGGAGCTCGGGGCTGCTCGGCCAGACAGCTTGAGGAACTTGAACAACAACAACCAACTCACTACTTTTATTTACAATATATAAATATCTAACTCATTTCCACTACTCCATTGGCATACGTAGATTCTATGGTCATCAAAAAGAATGCTGCATTTTACTTTACCACACGCAGCCTTCACTTCACATCAATGGTAATAGTTCTGTAGTTCACTCCTTCCCTGATAAACTGGTGACTATGTGAGGCCTAAATAATAGAAGTGGTATATCGACTGAACAAAAACAAAATGGCTCTAACGTCACACTAAGTGCAGTATCCCAGAATATAGTATAGCCCAACCACCTGATTGTGGTCGGGTTTGTAGGAAATTGTTGTCATTTGTCAAGCTATCATGGATCTGATTGTTAGCATCAGTAACATAATTATTATTCGGGTTTGATTAAGTATTCAGCCCTCCGTCTAAAGACTGTGGATGAACTAATGATTCGTAATATACAGTAGGTGGCCAAGTGCAATTTCTCCTGCTTGTCTGATATGCTCCTATAATGAAGTATTCATAATAATTATCTTAACCAAATAAAGTAATGAGTAACAATATATTTAAAATACAAATAGGCAAGGTACATATGTGTAAACAATGAGCCATATACTTCAAGTTACGACTTTAAATGTGCCGTCAATAGTCCTAACTTTTACCCAGACATTAATTAAGTTGGAATATCTAGTGTTTCAGCCAAGAAAACAGCTGAAAGAAGGTAAGTATCCTGACCAACCAGCGGTTCATTATAACGAGGATGGGTAATCACCAACTCACAGTTCTATATACCACAACGAAATGTACAATACATACCTGACCAGATGAGTTGTATATAACATTTAACTCGTTACACACTAAGACAATATTCATTAAAATTGTGGACGCAGCACACTGCTTGAAGAATTACCATATAATACACCAAACAGTCGAGTTAGGAACAAATTGATAATAAACCTACTGAAAATAGAGTATAAAGACTCAATAACTGCCTCAGCATGGATGTATAGTACAGTGGCGTTAATTTATGATACCCATTGTTTTCGTTGGCCTCCTGAATCGAAACTCATTTATGGTCACTGGTGCAGAAATATTACTTTTTCAGTTTGTTTCTATAAATGTCATTCAGTAGTTCTAGCGTGAAATAAATGCACTGCACCAATTACGTTACCAAATGAAAATGGGATAGCTTTTTAAATTCATTATATTAAAAATTATCATCATATCCACCCTTTGAAATGCTTGCTACTGTTACGAATTCTATTATAATGTTCGGTTGTGCCAAACTATTTACGTTATGATCAATCAGTTCTTAAAAGTGCTGCCAGTTACACTTTTATACACGTATATATAATGTCGTACAGGCACACTTAAAATTAGACAAAAAAGATTTATATATAACAAAAAGTAATAACCTCACATTGTATCCAAACCTGTTTGTAATTTAGCCGCCATTGAAGAAGGTTGCTGTCATATGGATTAATAAACGAATTTGGAAGATGACTCTAAATTACCACTGGATTCAACTTTGGAAATGCAACAGTACGACAATATTATGAACATTATTACTACATACAAAACGTCATGCATCATTCATCAAATCCAGTAGGTGCACTATCCACATTATTTATACATTAACAGGTACTGGGTTACGGTTCATCAAAGTCAAGCTAATAATTGGTCAAAAATCTTATTACGACAGTTTATAACACATATGACACATCAAAGAGACATAAAACCTAATAGCCCATTCAATAAATATATAAATCTGTATCAGTGAGACATTAATTGCCTCTCATATCATAATATACTATATGGCAAAACTGCATGACTATTAAATGTCCTATCATGGTCATGTATATGTCTTCTTTATTTGGAAATGTCCCAGAGTTCCTATTATCGTTGGCGAATAAACGTTGATTTGCTGGATGATATATGCCAGCAAATTTGTAACTACTGTACGTATTATATGTCACCAAGCTGTAGTACGAAACAAAATATTTACTTTGAAGTACCATAGAATTATTATTATCATTATATTATTATTATTATTATTATTATTATTATTATTATTATTATTATTATTATTATTATTATTACATTGAAATAGAGTACTGTACCATAAAATTATCATTATAGGTCTAATATTTACACTGAAGTACCATAAAATTAAGATTATAATATAATATAGGCCTAATAATGATTGAGGTACGAGGGGAAATAATATCTTCATGTTGAAATAAACAACACCATATTAAGTGAAGCCTTAGCTCAGTCTTAAACCAGGGTAACATTTCCCTTCATATAATAAAAACTAATTAAATAACCTTATGAAAACCTACACCACATCTTTCTCCTACTTTAAATTTCTTTCTAGCTCTGAGACTAAACACATTACTGATGTTTTACTTCTGCATTAGCTTTGAAAGGTATTAACAACCTTTTTTAAGTTGTAGGGTGGAATCTGCTACAGAAGGAGATAGAAGAGGAAAAGGAAGGTAAGAATGTCAGCGCATGATGAAAGTGGAAGAGGAGAGAAGAGGGAAGGGGTGGGGCGGGGCGGGGGGAGGGGGGGGGGGGAGGCAAGAATGGAAGGAAAATGATGGAGAAAACTTCGAGACAGGAAATGAATTGAAGGTGACCGCGCTGGGGTTTAACTGCATTGGGAAGGAGACAGAGAGGAGGGACAACAAGTACCAAGAAAACAGAAGGAAAGGAGGGACAGCAGAATTGATGTGGAGTGGCTAGGGTCCGAAGAGGCGCCATAATCCCTAAATATTTCGAACAAGAAAAGATAACAGAGATGGAGGACAGGAGAAAGGAGGACACGGGGGAATTGAAATAGAGTTGAATAATTAGTTTGTTATTCGAGATTTAACGCCTTTCTACTTCATTCTGAGTATTAAAGCCCTATATATAACTGAGGATATGTACCGTACTCATTCAGGTATACACAATTAATAACCACAAGATACTGAAAGGCAAGACTGAGTGTGTAAGCATTTTTTTATCTTCATCCGTCATGTAATAAGTAAGAGAACCTTAAAAATATTAAGGCCATATTTCCTATTGTGTGAAACTTAAATTTAACGTGACAACAAAAACTGTCCGTGCGTGTGTTGGCAGCCGTCCACCTCACTTTATCACACCAGAATTTCAGCTTGGTTGTCAAGGGAACTGGAGCTCCACAGGTGGGACAAGTGACGTTAAACCTTATAGCCATTTTCGTGGCTTTATATTTTCATGTGTTTTGAAATCGTGTTAGTAAAGCTATCTCGGTTTAGATTTTCATTTCTTACTACGGGCTTACTTGGGGATAAGCAAAGTGTGCCTACTACAAACAGCTGAATTCAACCACTTTTTACAAATCTTATTATAACCTGATCATTATGCTCATGATCATCACTCAGTAGTAGGATGCAGACGACCAAATACATACCTAACTTTTTCTTTCTCTTTCCATGGCGAGAGATGAGAGAGTTACAGTATGTCTTTCTATAAGTCGGCTGCTTAGACCTATGCGTGATCAGAGATTAGCTCGAAGAGATAATAATACTAGTTTAGATTAGTGCCAGGAGTGATTAATGATAGGCAAGTTGTCAGAGGCGAGTGTAGAGTGTATAGATATTAACTATTCGTATGAGGTTTGTCTAGAGATGAGCAAAATGTGCATGAATAAAGGTTACTGTTAAAAGAGGTTAGTAATAACGTGTATACTGTGGTTAGTTAAGGTATATACCAGAGACATGTATTAAAGGCAGTGCTTAGACAGAGAATTTACCGTGATCATTGCTAAGTGTAAAACTCACCTTAATTGTGAAGCCTCGTGACGTCATCGTTCTTGTGTCTGCGTCTTGTTATGCCACCAGAGGCCAAGATCTTCTCATCCAGGACACAGGCGTCACATCTGTCCCAAGTTATCTTATAGTTTATATACATGTATACACACATCATATTCGTGTCAATAGATCACCTTTTCAATTGGAGTGGTGTATCAACGTACCAGATGAAATTCCCAATACGCCTCACTTATTCCGAAACATTCATAATTATAATTTTCCAGTACAAAACTCACGATGTTTCAGATGAGTGGCGTAAGAACTGTTAATAGGATCGTTGATATTCCACTTCCACTAACATTATTACTAGTATATATATGTATGAAATGTTTATACCTCTGCATATGAACATCATAGAAAATAAAGTATAAATACAATTTAAGTAAGAATATTATTTATAATGAACTTATTATATCTGAGTAAACACATCATATAATTATTGAATATGAATATTATAATTATTTATTGCTCTCATACTCCTGAAATTTCTTCTTATCTGCATTGTATAATTATTCTCTTTGCATAAAACCAAATATTAATAACCATGGAAATAATATAAAGTATATTTTGTCTTATTCTTAATCATGATAATAGCAATAACATAACTATAATTACTTTAACTTTCTGACTACTTTTACAACTAATATTACTACTCCAATTATTACTATAGTTCTACAAATAAATTAAACTTATTACTACTACTACTACTACTAATACTACTTCTACAACTACTACTACTACTACTGCCACCACAATATATATTATACTAAAAGATTTCCTTGACATTTCAACAACACTCTTATAAAGAATAAAGAAAACAACTGTATACGATTGACAATTGGTTTATTGCAGTGTCGGATACAAATATAATATGTACATCAATACCACTGAATAAACTCTCTTGACCCTCCTGTGTACGCGAGGACCGTCAGTGACCACAACTACAGAGACGGGCAACAGCCGGACCAGGAAAGTCCATCACACCAGAGAGACAGAGATAGAGAGACAGAGAGATAGAGAGACAGAGAGATAGAGACAGAGAATGATAATCGAAGTATATAGGAAAGAAAGAGTGACAAGAAAATAGAAAGAGAAAATGAAGACAGACCAATAAGAAGGGTACACGAGTGATAGAATGTGTCCGTAGCTGTATACCCACAGACGCCTTGCCAATAGACCCTCGAATACATGTGATGGTTGTGTTGGTTTGTTTACCTTCCGACTAAGGGAGATACCTGGGTTTGATTGTTTAGCTATCAAAAACCAATGTTTGTTGTGAGATGTTGAATTAGAGTAAGATAGGATGCTTATGAGAAAGAAGGCTAAATAAAGCTTTCCTTTAGGTGTGATATGAATTGAAAAAAATATTGCGCAGTGTAAACTGAAATAAATTGGATGAGCCAATTTTTTCATTCGCGTTTTTAGTTTCCGATTGCATCACCAATTATTCCCGAGGTGTTAAAACTGACCATTGGCAGAGTGTCTAAGTCACGAGTTGTGTTCAAGACTCGACGAAGCTGGAGGCAATGCATTCATAACTAGTAAACCGGCATTTCCTTAAAATGACGTTATCATAACTTAAAGTAGTCTAAATACTATCTCTAATGTTGTCAATAATTAATTTTCTGTTGAGCAGAGTATAACATCAACATAACTTGTACCAATGAATGGATCACTGATTAAGTAATATGTAATAATAATAATAGTAATCCGGAAAATAAAATAACTAATGTTCTCTTCCGTCTCGCCTCGCCAAGCCTCGAGGACAAGTGATCACACCTTTTTCAAAATGCCACATGCGCTTCCGTAAAAGTTTGGTGTGAGGAGACACGCGGCCCGAGCGAGGCGTGAGCAAACACATCCAGGTGGAGAGGAAGACTGGTTTTTTTCTCAGGTCCATGGCACACATTTTGATTTGACAATGTAAAAACACATGATGGTCTGAACAGAGAGAAGGTGATGATCTTGTGTGTGGTGAAGCTTCTCTGGAGGTGCACCAATACTATGCATCGTGTTTATTTAAAGGATATATGTACAGTTTATCTGGTTATTAACAGTGATATTTTATAGTGAGCCTTGACCGTGTGATAAGCCACTGGCTACACCGTCACTATTTAGTCTCCTAGTTACTCAGTATCATACTTCATTATTATAGTTATTATTATCATTGTTTCATTAAGTTACTTCATTATATGGGTACAAACTTTAACATAATCATAACAATGGTTAGGGTGCACGCCAGAGAAGCTTCCCCGCTGCCTACCGCTGTACATCCATACAACCACTAACACCAGTAGTAGTAAAGACTCACTCACTGGTTGGTGGTGGTGCATTGGGAGCAAAAGTCACTCGGGAACGGGAAGTATATTGTCATGGGTAAGGTTCCACCCGGAGCAACAAGAGTAGAAAGGTGTGTGTGTGTGTGTGTGTGTGTGTGTGTGTGTGTGTGTGTGTGTGTGTGTGTGTGTGTGTGTGTGTGTGTGTGTGTACCTTCAAAGTGAGTGGTATATGCGTGTGGAGGTTTTTGTGAAACTTGTATCTTTGCAGATACTGTGAAGGAGATATAATGTGAGTAGACATGATACATTCTTATAAGCGACTTTATTGTGTACAAAATATGGAAAGAGGAAATTTCAAGACACAAATCCACACCAGTAATGACCAATCCACTCTGATGCCCCGGGATGGAGATAGAATATTAAGCTACCTGCAATGTTATCAGCCAAAATGAGTGCAAAAGGTTACTTCAAACACGGCTAAAAAATAAACTCCTTTTGCATGGGTGTCATTTTATGGCATAGTTTGTGGGAATTTTTAGCCTCCATTTCGCTCAAAACATTGCGAGTATCTTTAGTAGCCGGTATTATTGACCAAGATACGACCAAATGTGGAGGTCGTGTGATCCAACCCACTCTTGTGTATTCTACAAGGTCTACCGAAGGGATCTAAATCTAATATAAGCAATTGTCTGCAATTCTTGGGGGAAATATACCTCTTTTATGTCGAGAAAACGAACCACTTACCATAAAATATATGTTGTGTGTGTAAATATTATACATATAAATGCACGCAAACATTTCGTTAATAAATGCTTGCTATAGATTCAACATCATAGTCTACAGAGAAGTTGGTAAGCGTATAAGACAAGACCAAAGATGGGGTCATGTCGGGGGCAGTGAATGAGAGGGGTAGGGGGCTTGCCATTTGGGGTAGGAGTGTGGGCTCAAGGATCGGGGTTTGTTACAAGTCGCGAGATATTAGCAAACAAATTTACTTCTAAGATTATATTCACTTAACTTTATACTTATCTACAAATTCGTATTTATTGTCTTGTATTTAAAGTCTTTTATAATTTTTCTGGGACTACCACCAGACGATTTTTGTCAAGGGAAAGTACCCCAATGTTGAAAGGCAAATCATGACAAGAAGACAATTTCAACTAACTAATAAACAATGGATCGATTAACAAATATTATATCTGGACAAACGCCTGGTAATTTACAGTAGCCAGTCGTCCAAAAGTTAAAGAAAAACACCAAGAAAATAATCCTGAACAGTTACGAGCAAATATCCATTGACACTCCCTGCCACTGATTATCTTAGAAAAATAATAATGACGTCAGCGCAACAGTTACGTCAAGTGCCGCCGGAGAAGATGGAGAGGAGAGATGACAACAAGCACATGACCCTAGCCGAGGCCAGGATTCAAATGTGTTATATCATTCTTGGTCTATGATCCTGAGTGTTGAAGGTCTTGGCGCCGAGGCATGATGGATGATTAACAGGAAAATTATAGCGAGAAGGGCCAACTGAAGTGCCAAGTGACTGACTCTATGACGCTCCCTTCCAGCTTTACATTTACATATTATTTTCTAAGTGATACAAAATAAAGGCAAGGGGGTTTCCGTGGACCTTTCCTCGTGACTGTAGACCACATTGCAAGAAAAGTGAAAGGCGAGACGATGACAAGTACGAAACCATAGTACTCGTCATGGTCGTCCTAGTCAGGCCTTTTTTTTTGCATAGGGCCAGGTAACTCAGGTAAATCATATGGGAATTCCTGTACAATAGCTCGCCTTAACACCACAATACACACACAACCAGCAACCAAAACCTGCTGAGAGATCCCTGTTACTCCGTGTCAGGGAAGACCAGGTAGGTACAGTCAGGAGGGATCTAAAACTGTCATATGTCACCGAGATGCTTATTGTTCTAACGTTAACATTACTGGAGCAATTAACTTGGTGGAACGTTCAAATGATACCGATAAAAAGTGTATTTGTAATGACTTTAGCCTGACACTTTAGCCATAATAATATTATAATATTAAAGTGCTTCAGGTGGCACGAGCTTTTTGCTAACACTTTGGCAGAGTTATTCTTTAGTTCTCTGGGGTCAAATAAAAGAGCAAATTCTCGTGTCGTCCTCCCAAACGCCCCATCTGGGAGAAATTATGCAAATAGTATTCCGGACTTCCAACAAGCACTTCAGAGCGCGACAACCTTCACTGAATCCAATATGTAAGGAAGGGGAGCGAACGGAAAGTCATATTTAATATTTTCTCGGTGGGTCCCTTGCACAATAACCTATTTCCTCTTCTCATCTGATATACTTACTAACAAAGTCTAGAGAAAAATGCAACTTCCCTGAAAAACATTCTTAGGTGTAAAATATACTGCTCAAATTTTATAATAACCTACATTATCTTATACTATTAGTGACTCACAATGGGAATTTGAAGCCTTAAGAATATCAACCCTTGCATCGATATTTACAATATAAAATTCTACCTTGATTTGTTAGGGATGAAAGAGAGAAGTTGATGGAATGGTGGTGAAGAAAGGTGAGGAGGAAAAGTCAGAAGAGGAAAGGGAAGAGTGGAAGTAGAGGCGGGGAAACAGAATGAGAAAACGTTGGGGTGAAAAGTCTGAGGGGAAGTTGGGGAAGAAATGAACACGAAGGTAAGAAGAGAGGAAAAGTAGGACTGGACAGATGGTCAATATGAAGTAGAAGAGCAGAAGAAATGTGGTAAAGAGAGAAGAGGAAAAGAGTGAGAAGGGCAGAGTGCAAGGACCAGGAATATTATAAGTGCATAGATAAGAAGTGAAAATATGGGAGAGGAGAGTGGCAAAATGAAGGAGGGAAAGTGATGGAGAAATATGAACTCCTCAGACTGGAGAAGCAGAATAATGACGCACGGACAACTCTCAGATAACAACACCCGATATGACAATTACGGAAAAACTCTCTTCGTTTCTACACTCCGGGTAATCCAATACAGACAGCCCTGACGAGTGCAGCAGAGAGAAGCGAATCAGAGAAAGACCTGTGGAGACCGTCTTGGGGCGTATCAGGGCATCGTTTGGAAAGACTTACACACTACCAGTTACCATAATGAAGCAAAATGTACACAAAACCTTGACCCGATAAAATGTACAAAAACTGACCAGCATAATTATGAGTAACAGTGACCCCAACACTGAATGTGTCTTATCTGTTAAGTGTTTTTCATTTTCTGAGATGGTTGAATGATGTGGAAATAATAACCGCATTCGTTCGTTACAAAGACTACAGAGAAAGGCGAGGATTAGAAAGCTACATGAGATGACAATCCCAAGACGTTTGGCTATACAGTCTAAAGCACATAGGCTGGGTGGGTAGGTGGTGTGTGTAGGGGGAACTATAGTACAGTTTGATCTCTTTGATAATAAAAACACAATTATCATCATCGACCACCTCACTCATCTGAACAAATGGTAAGCCACATATTTGTGAAGCAACACCGCCGACACTACTCCTCCTCGCAACACTACAGATTGATGCAATAACAACACGAATGGGGAGGAAATATTTGTCGTTTCTCTTCTTCATAAACTGTAGGAAGTAACTTAACCTACATATGCAAGGTTTAACAGTTGCTACTAGGAAACTGAAACGGTTAAACAGTTTTTGTTCCGTTTCAAAAAAGTCCTCGCCAGGATGTGGAGCATTGAACAGAGAATGTAAGAATTATATATTTTCTCGAGTCATGCAGAGTCTCACTAGTATATTTTCTACTAGTCACGTGTTCTTATACATTCTCCGGATATCAACTTATTTAGTATAACGTTAATGTCTTCGGACCTCAAATGTGATCGTGTTTATCCACACCTTGAGCATATGGTAATCAATAACCTGCACACTGAACACAGGGAAGGTCAACTGTTAACGTGATTAATGCAAGTCGTTTGTTGGCGACTGTTGTCAAACCAAATGAGCAACTTATAGTTACTCAAACATGTGATTAATTAATTCACCAAACACTTGACTGATAGTTAGCGATATAAGCAACTGATACGTAGCCCAAAACAGCAGCTGATTATATCTAAACAAATCATTACCAGGTAGCTAAGCAACCTACTATAGAAATCAACCAAACAATTAAGTGATTGATCACACTACGTAACACATTCATGCTTATACTAGGAATGAGAGTTTGATAAATTAGTATATTTCTTACGCCGATTTCTATCTATTTCTTGTGGTAAAAGTGATAGAGTTTGGTTAAATGAGGTTGTTCGGATATATCAATTGACGTAAACAGATCAAGCTAAAATACAGTTAGGAAATACAAATATATATGTATATAAATATCACTAAGTTCAAACAAACCCAACCATACTTAACCTAAGTTACTGCTAAGGGTCCGAAAACAGCTAAAGTTTACCATTAAAACAAATCTATATAAAAAATTCAACAATAGCATAAAGCTGTACACCAAATTACACGATAGCAATAAGAATCTGAACGATTACATAAGTTTTGATGCTGGAGCAATACAGTACAGTACCGTTCACTGCCCCAATGGAGAAACTTAAGCCATATATTGATTCTTAAACTTACCCTTGAGCGCTAACACATACGGCCACCCTCAGAGGCCGCTCAATATCATAATTATGTATACAATAGAAATGTTTTGAAGAACGTTGTATCGATAACGTAATGAAGGAACAGTTCAAATAACACTTATAAATGTTAACGCAGTAAGTAGTCCGGAACCGGAACTGAAGAAATTACCACCACAATGAAATAAATTATTTCAAAGATTGACAACAATCAACATCTAATGAATATTGTCTACTCAAATGGACAACTGCTTTCGTCCTCAAAAAACAAACTGTATAATATGTCAAACAAGCCATGGAAAAACATTGTCTGGAAAGCATCACTCTACTTTCACATAAAATCTTAAATCTAGGATGAGATGAATCCAGTATGGAGAAGAGAACAAGATATTATTTTCCCATGCATAAAATAGCATGAACCTGCTGAGTATGTACCAATAATATGTGGATCATAGAGTCTGGATAGCAATTCTAATGGCTAGATATTAGTATTAACAAGAACAAGTGAATAATCATCATAATTTCTTTTTGGTTCTTACAGAATTTTTTATAATAATCAAATCAGTAGTTTTTGCCGATCTCGGAGTAGATCTGGTCGATGGGAGCGCGGGTGTCGTAGAGGGATGGCGCCTGGAAGATGATGCCACAGGTGCCCGCGACACAGGCAATGGTGAAGACCCACAGGAAGAGACGGTCCAACACCATAGCCACGTATTTCCAGTCCTGTATCACCTGTGACCGGCCATGGGGAGGAGGAGGGCAGAGACAGAGAGAGAGAAAAACAACGAGAGCCTCAGTGACAAGAAATGGAGATAACCTGGAGCGTGTTAGTCAGAAACTTGGAAATCTGATCTTTTCACATAAAATATTTGTTAATCGGATAGCTTAAGAAAGTATGATGAAATGCTAGGCCAATTTTTCCTTCTACAGTGAACTGCAATTATATATTGATACTGAAAGTAGCAAGAGTTACTCTACCATTTTAAATGCACTCAGTGCAAAACAAAATTATTATTTCATTTGGAACTAAAACTCATTAAAGTTAATCATGACTTTAATTATAATTATGAAATAAAAGTGAAGAGGAAAATGCCAGTGGAAGTAAAAAAGCATGAATTAGAAAAAGTTTTATCCATAGAAAACCAGACAAGAGCCAAGAAAAAGTGAGGGGAACTCTAAAATGCCACAAGTCAACGTGAGGAAGAGAAAACAGGAGGAAAAAAACATAGATAAACAAAACAGCATCGACCAGGTACCAAAGAAAACGAGTGAGAGTAAAGCACAATCCACACAGGAGAACGGTATAAATTAGCACGTATGTATTTATTTATCAGAGAAAAATAAGGCAAAATACCTGTGCAAGTTTACTGTGTACAAGGTTTAAGAATTTAATCTATACAGCGTGATTGCTTAGCTGAACGCAATCTAGTCCGTTCTAAATACAGGGTCAGGGTCAGGAATTAAACTGGTTAAATGGAGAGATATGGTACAAGATTCTTTGTTTATATTATGGTGAAAAGGAGGCCTCAGTTTTACCCTCAGTGACAGTAAATATAATATTTAAAAAAATATATTTCGCAAAATTTATGGAATAGTAGTTAGTTGTCGGGAGGGAGAACCACCCATAAAGTTATACACACACACGTACACACAAACACACACACACATGTGAACAGATGATGTAAGACTCATAACAAGATACGAGTCGATTTTCTGCTGTGTTGTTTTCCTTTCCGTCGTTAAGGGGGTATTGCAGTGTTGGTCAATCTGGAGCAACCAACTGATATCTCCAAAGTATTCCATGTAACAGGCCATGCACCATTTATTTTTATTAATACGGTCCTGTTTCCTGACATACTTTGGAGGAATCATGGCGTTCTAATGTAATCAATGTACAGTAGAATACCCCCTTAAAATATATCGTATATTGTTACCTTGCTTTCCGTCGATGTTTTCAGTCAAGGTGTTCAAAACTCCAGGTGTATGGGTCGAAAGGAAAGTTATGTAATTAGTCTTCACGATGCTCTATACTTTGGTTAATTAAAGAATGTGTATATAGTTTGCATTCAGACTTGCTACAAATTGTTTGACACAACACGAAAAATAATTCCAGTGGGTATAAAAGTGATGGTTGTTAAAAAGAGGTTCCGTGATGCAGCAAATCTATCCAAAAGTAACAAAGTCTGGATACAAACTTTGGATTAAGGTTGTACATATCCACAGTAGATAACATAAATAGTTTAATGTTAGTGTTTCTTTAGATTCTTTCTTTAATTTTATACAACAAGGATTGATATTTGGTCACAGTATGAGCAACGTGACTCTAAACAACCGCGTCAACAAACACATCCAACTTGTAGTCGTGTTAAATTGTGACCTGATGCATTTCCGGCTCGGCAGGTAGAAAAACACAAAATCACACAATTGCAAACCCACCGAAGCAACTAAAAAAACACCATCAACACACACACACACACACTGACAATAAACCCAACACCATATACCACACAATACCCTATACCACATAATATCACACCCTATGCCACACAATACACTATAACTATGTCATCACTATAAACACACCTTCTATAAGTAGGTATGTACAGTGAAAGACAAAAATCGTGTCTTCGTTTAGTTCGACTAATATTTACATGCAATGAACCACACTGAATCCCAAATCAAAACTACAATCTCAGGTCACATGGTTCAGGTCACAGGGATCAGTAATTACCAGCAGATGTTTTCCACTAAACCTGTGGACACGACTTTTGTCCTTCACTGTACACACCACTATACAAAGTCACCGTCCCTGATAACATCCCACAACCACCACCACAACCACCACCACTTTTACACACAGTCACAACACTCCAAACTCCTACTAAAACACAAGGGCGGCCTCATAACTAGTGGGTTCTCGCACAAACAACAAACACATTTATTAGCACATGCTACATCAGTTGCCGTAACTATCATCTCATAAAACACTTCCAGTATTCTCTCTTTACACACACATTCACACACAGGCACGAATTCATAAACACACACACACACACACGAATTCATACCCATACACACACACACACACACACACGAATTCATACCCATACACACGCACACACACACACACACACGAATTCATACCCATACACACACACACACAAGATGATTCAAACAAGTACATATGTCGATGGGATACAAAGACGAGAAATCCAAAGGGTAGAGGGATGAAAGTGAAATAAAATGAGGGTTAACGAGAGGGATTCTGACACCTGGTATGAGGCGAATGACATCAGGAAAGGAGAATATGAAAAGAGAGAGAGAGAGAGAGAGAGAGAGAGAGAGAGAGAGAGAGAGAGAGAGAGAGAGAGAGAGAGAGTTGTATAGTAAAGGGATCACCTCATATATTCTATCTCTCCCTTGTCGTTTTTTATTCACTCCTAATTCTCTTTATGCCCTTGACATTATATTATCCTATGCTCTTATCTTTTCCCTCCTTCCTTCCCTCTTCGTTTCTCCTACTTCCTCTCCTTTTCCCCTTTCTATCCTCCCCATAATATTTCGACATTATTATTCCCCTCCCCTTCTCATTTCTCTTCTACAGTATTTAACTTATTATTCTCACTCAATTTATCCTACTACTTTTCCTCCTTTCGCATTTTTCCCTATTTTCATCTCGTATTTCCCTCCACCTACCTATTGTTAGTTCAATTTTATACCTAATCAGTTCGTTCCTCATTCAGTTTTCCCATCAATAATCCCTTTTCGTTTTTTCTCACTTAATCTTAGAATCCCTTTATCCTTATTGTCCTTCATCAATCTCATTTTTCCCTTTTCTACCCTTCATTCCTATGCCTAAGTCCTCTCCCTCCCCCCTACCCTTTCCATCTCACTCCATCACACATGCTGTGCCCCCGTTCTCCTTCCCAAACCCTCCTCTTTCATAGTCACCATCAATTATTCCCCCTCCCTCCTCTCTCCCTTTTCCCTTTCCTTCATCATTGTCTTCTTCTTTCCCTCCTCATATATTTTTCTCGTCCCTACCAGACCAATTCCCTGCAGCAGCTGTGTTATCATGACGGACACTCCACATTCCTCCCTAGCCTAGCTCCTGGTATGCCCATCCTTAATGAATTTATGAAGGTGAGGGTACGTGAGAGAGAGAGAGAGAGAGAGAGAGAGAGAGAGAGAGAGAGAGAGAGAGAGAGAGAGAGAGAGAGAGAGAGAGAGAGAGAGAGAGAGAGAGAGAGAGAGAGAGAGTGAGTGAGTGTTTGTTTGATATGTGCTAGAACTTGGAACATGAGTGGGGTAGGAAGAAGTGAGTGAAGGGTGAGTGAATGAGTGCAAGGTGGGAATGGGTGAGACTTAACATGCATGGGATGGTAGAAGTGGCACGTGTTGGTTGCCGATAAGAGTGTGTAGTTGAAATAAAGTAATAGAATAATCACGAGTCCGTTACCGACGCAAGGCAAAGCGGTTGTATTTAAGGAACCGTGTGATGTAGTCAGAATATTGGTTGGAGATCAGTGAGTCCTTCAAACACTGCCACGAAACACCATCTATTTAGAAAGAGCTTGTTTCGTGGCATAGTCAGGAGGTATCAGAAGCCATAAAGTCTCAAACATGATCACAGGGTTCTTAAGATGAGAGTAAAGGTGGACTACAGTAGAAGATATTAGTATTCAGGTTAGGTTAGGTTAGGTTAGGTTAGGTTAGGTTAGGTTAGGTTAGGTTAGGTTAGGTCTGATTAGGTTAGGTTAGGTTAGGTTAGGTTTGATTAGGTTAGGTTTGATTAGGTTAGGTTTGATTAGGTTAGGTTAGGTTAAGGCACAGCAGGTAACATTAAGACCAGCACCGACCGAGAACAGTGTGAGAATTGAAGCAGCGAGGCCGAGCAAAGACACCGAGCATCTGTGAAGGGTAAAGTCAGTCGAGCTGGGTGGGAGTACAGAATTGTGAGGTCCCAGTGAAGGAAATACCGATCCAGAGTGTATGCCAATACTGTAACACTCCTGGAGGTGGCTGGGTCACTGGCGGATACTAGTAATCTGAGTTGTGTGTTGGTCATGCAGGCTGGCAGGCATATAGTATAGGACAGGACAAGAGAAGGCAGAGCATAATGGAACATGGCAGGACAGGAATAGATATGGAAGGAAATACTGGGAAATGGCAGAGTGGATTGTAAGATGTCAGAACTGAATGGGCAACAGCAAATCAGATCAGAACGCGAGAAGGCAGGATATAGAACAATGACAAATGAACAATAATGACTAACAAAATGGAATATATCAATGAAGAGTATGAGACTGTATAAGGCAGTAGTTGGATAGCAAGAGACAATGGCAGATGATAAAAAATAATGGGATATTGCAGTAAAGGCATGAAGGGAAAGAAATGGTAGTCCGGTAAGACGATGAGGGTACAAGACATGATACCTAATGACGACACTACAAGTAGGATTAGCCAAGGCAAGGAGGTCTAGATATGTATAATAGGGATCTACAGTATGTGCCATTAAGGGATGGGGTGGGAATCCGGGAGGGGGAGTCAGGACCTCGATTGAATGGGACGAGATAAATGAAGCAACACATCAAGTAGGGACGAAAAGGACGAGGAAGGAAGAGAAGGAGAAGCAATGAAAGGGCAGCAAGCTTAGTCGAAAAGAAATCCATGAAAAGGGAACAAAGCAAAGAAAAAAACAGCCGGTGCTAAATAAAAATAAAATATGTGTGATGGTTGGAAGAAATGTCGAATAAATTAAATAGGGGAGCCAGAGAAATAACATATATATAATAGAATGTTGTGAGACGTTTTGGAGATTGATGATGAAACGAGCGTGGATAAAGAAACAGAGCCAGAAAATGGAAAAGCATGAACAGTCAGCAGAGAGAAATAATTGGAAAAGGATGATACGAGAAACGGAAAAGTACCAAAGATACACGTGGTGGGTTTGCAAAGAAAAAAGAATAAAATTTGTAAAAAAAAAAAAAAAAAAAAAAAAAAAAAACAATAACAATAATAATAATAATAATAAATAATAATAATAATAACAATAATAATAATAAATAATAATAATAATAATAATAACAATAATAACAATAATAATATTAATAATAATAATGATAATAATAATAATAATACAATAAAAATTATTGGTAAAAGAAAACGTAATCAAACATAGTCTGACCACAACAAAATGATACAATTTATATTATTGCTTATCTTCCCCTCACACAACCTCTGATTGTATCCATCCCAGTTATTCTGTTGCCTTGATTTTCCTTAGCAAATTTGGCTGCTGCTATTTAAACAGCATTCATAATATAGATATTATTATTTGTTGGAGTGTGACGTTTGTTGTTGGTCAGATTAGTTCATTCAATATAATTATAAACTATGAGAGCGCTTAATCACTCTCGAGAAATTAAGACCTTGTAACAGAAAACTTTAATACATCTCCCATCAAACACATGCCAAGCATTCGTATTTCAACTGATAGAATATATTTTATCTTTAGAGACTGTAAGGCTAATGAAAAGTGTCGCTCATAAAAACACACACGAAAGTGGTCCCTCAAAACTGATTTTGTTCTCCATTGACACACAACGACAGTCACATTCGTTCCTCGTCCCTCTCAACCAAAGAGAACAACTACTTCAATTTCCAGTACACACACAGCAATTCACACAAGTATACAAAGCATAAACACACACTCAACATTTATTCGGTGATCAACACACTAATACATTTATAAATACTTCAATTACTCATTAGAAATTAGTGCCACCTTTTTCATGCCAAATTCACAACTTGTCCGGAGAGACTGGTATTAAAGAGGCAAGATAATAGAACACTAAAGACTACTGATTTCTCCAAACTGTGTAAAAAAACAGACTAGCTTATAATAGGTTGTCTGTTTTGTCTTTCAGTTTGGAGGATTCAGTGACCTCCATTTCGTCGACATCTACAAGCAATGGTGATACAAACACCGATAGAAGTAATTGGTAGTGACGTGAGGTGAATGAATAATATATGCAAACTTTGACAGAAATACGGTGGAACAATAAATATAATAAAAAAGACAGACACATCACTCATTCCATAGAGACATTACAAGTGAGTAAAAAGAGAAAAAACATGAGCCATTAATAACAAACAACTCATACAATATATACACATAATTTTGTAGTTATGAGGGCAAGAGGTTCTTCATTTATTATTGACATGTTACTTATTTTGAGGCCAACTTTTCACCAAGATTCGAGCGCTGGATTTACTTTTATTAGTGGTTGAGTTTATAATCATTCCATTATTTACTCGAGGTATTGACTCCTCGGGGTCTTCCCAGTGCGATTTTATACTCATTGTCTTTATTAAACTAACATGAATAATTATTTACGTCACATTTACACAGAAGCCACGCCTGCCACAGAAATACTCGCGAGATTATAAGTCTGAGAGCTGGACTTTTGATTCTCCACCAGCACCTTGTAAACAATGAGGTAAAATTGGTGCTATTACTTGTCCATCAAAATCTACATGGCACATACTAAAAGTTTTATAGTATGGAAAAGAATATTTACAAAATTTAAGGAGAGGGAATTAGTTTAAATACAATATGTACAAGTTATGGAAGAATGATGATGATTTTATGAAGTTTCCATGACTATATTTTGATCATAGTCTTAAACTACTGTACATATTTACAGTATGTAGAGTAAATGAGCCGTGTGTGTGTGTATGTATGTATGTATGTATGTGTGTGTGTATGTATGTATGTGTGTGTGTGTGTTAGTGTGTGTGTGTGTGTGGCAGGCGTGGCTATCCTGCTCGTCCATCTCTCACACACCAGACATCAAGACAGTCCACTGAGACCTGGATACAACCGCCACCTCAACACACTCGCTCTAACACCGAGTTCGTTCGTGGAGGCGGCGTATACGGCTAACACGAAATAAACAAATAAATATATGATGTACAAAAGAAATAAAGAACCAACAACAAGGCGGCTTATGGCAGCCCCATGACACTGGCAGACAGACAGACAAACAGACAGTCTCAGTACAAATTAAACAGGTAACATGCAAATCAGTCACCGAACGTGCTGTGTGCCCTCTAAGCTAAGGGTATAGAGGAGGCAGGCCAGTTCTTTCTATGTATAATGTATAGATTATATATTTATAGTATATATATAGAGAGACGATCCAAGTATTTTCTCTGAGGTGAAGTTTTAAAAAAGAAGGTCAGTCGATTTAATCTGCTATCAAGTCGGAGAGCAGAGTATGTCATGTTTTTCACAGGAAAAAATGACAACGAAAGTGTGCCAGAAGCGAGTGGTATATAATGTAGTATAGTATATAGGAGAAATGAGCAGATGGTATACAGAAAGATCTTTTTAATATAAACGAGGTCAGTACGCGGGTCCAGAGCCAGCCTGGGGTATAGTCACTCAGGCTGCTTCTCCTATACACTCCAAGTCAAGGTGATAAAATGGCTCAGGTTGGCTATATAGGTAGAGAGACGAGGAGACAATAATACACTAACAACCTAAAAACAAGAGATGCAGGGGAATAAATAGATGGATATGGTAAGGTGGAGAGAGGGAGAGAAAGAGAGAAAGTTGGAGAGAGAGAGAGAGAGAATGAGAGAGAGAATGAGAGAGAGAGAGAGAGAGAGAGAGAGAGAGGAGAGAGAGAGAGAGAGAGAGAAAGAGAAAGTCAGAGAGAAAGTCAGAGAGTAAGTCAGAGAGTAAGTCAGAGAGAGAAAGAAAGAGAAATAAAGAAAGAGAAAGAAAGAAAGAGAGAAAGTCAGAGATAGATATAGAGAGAGACGTGGGGGGGGGAGGGGTAGAGAGAGTGAGTGGGAGGAGTAGGTAAGTGAGAGTTAATAGGTGTAACTCGTCTGGACCTAATACATGAAGATAGAAAAAGCAATCCCTCTTGATGTGGCCCATCGCCTGGCTCACAACCCAGGCACTGACCTCTTCTACTATTTGACTTACTGGCACCACACCCGAGGGGAGGAGGAGGAGGAGGAGGACGAAGAGGAGGACGAGGAGGACGAGGAGGAGGAAGACGAGGAGGAAGGAGGAGGGACAAATCTCTCTCACTCCCTCTCTCGCTCACTCTCTCACTCGTTCGCTCACTCGCTCTCTCTCTCTCTTTCTCTTAGGTTCTAGCATTCGACTGATTCTTGAGTGGAGGGCGTGATACTATGGTAATCAAGGATAATTGCTCATCAATCGACTGCCTTTGGTCATAGAGCGACGGCGCCCGGAAAAAGATGACCAGACCGAACACATTGAGCAGGAGGAACACGTACAGAAATAGCCGATCTAGAACCATGGCTATAAATTTCCAGTCTTCACACTCCTGGAAAAATGAAGAGACAAAGGAACGTGTTGGGAGGAGGTCCGGGGCTCTCTGCTGCTGTTTGCTAACTACTTTATTACATCTTTAATTACATCTATCAACAACAACATGTGAAAGGTGATGGATGGATGGATGGATGGATGGATGGGGAGATGAGGGATAGGAATGGTTGGGTGGTTGGTTGGGTGGTTGGGTGAATTGTCTGGTGTGTTTGTAGGTGGGGTTAAGTGAGGCAGTCTAGGCCTCTCTACAGCTGCTAGCTACTGTACATATTATTACATCTATCAACAACTACTGATGGTGTAAGATGAATGGATGGAGGGTCAATGAATATATAGGTGGGGTCAGTGTATATATAAATGGGGTCAGTATATATAGGTGTGGTCGGTGTATATATAGATGGGGTCAGTATATATAGGTGTGGTCAGTGTATATATAGGTGGGGTCATATATATATACTGTATATAGGTGGGGTATGTGTATATATAGGTAGGTTCAGTGTATATGTCAGTGTGGGGTCAGCATTTGTCTACTGAGTGATGTACATCCAGATCATATCAAGTGCAAAGAAAATAATCATATAAAGTCATCAGCAAGGCAAACCTAGAGATCCTCTTGTTTTCTTCGACAAAACTGTTCCTTAAGTCGCTTATTTTAAAGATAATTAAGGTTTTCACCAAGCTTCTTGTTCCATCTCCCATAATTTCATACTTTCTTTATTCTCTCATCCAATCATTCCATAACTTTGTTATTACCTACTTTCTATGTTTCCTAATCAAATATAGGAATAATAACTCCATCACTGGCTAACCTACTTAATTTCTCCTTTGTCCCAAATGTTTCTTCTGTAATCATATTCACTCTTCTCTTCAACAATTCCCGTCTTTCCAACTTACCGTACACTATTCTGTCTTGCCATCCCACCCTCTTCTCTCCTTCCTCTTCTTCTCATTCTTGTCATCCTATTATCCTAATCTTTTCTCCATCTTCTCTTATTTCTCTTCAGGTTTCTTAGCCTCTTTTATCTTCTCTTCCCTTGTTCCTAAATCTTACAGAAGTCACTTTAATATACAATACCTACGCCTGTCCCCATCACTTCCCTAGACCCTAACCATGTAATCTTCCAAATTACCTGCCTAATTTATATTTCTCATAACTCTTTCTCTCTCTCTCTCACTCTCTCTCTCTCTCAGCATTATATCTCCGTGTTTTCCTCATACGTATCTATTACTTTGCCTCCATGTGTGTCTCGTGTATATACCAACATTACTTAATAATTCATCCCTGTCATTTCCTACAGAGAGACGGGGCTGCTAGGTCAGACACCATGAGGAACTTCAACAACATCAACTACAGAGAGACTGGTTTTATTTCCTTACTATCTTCTCCCTGATGCTCTTTCCTCTTTGTCTCACTGCAGTTAATTAACTTATCATAAGGAGTAATGTATCATCCTTGCTGAGTTCTTTACCCTCTCCTTAATCTATCCCTGTCAGAAGAAGCTGTCAGAAGGGGGTAATACGCTTTTGGTACATTGGAGTGCCCTGATTCCTTCAAAGTACGCAAAGAAACAGGACCATATGAACAAAAATAATGGTGGTTTGTTACCCACAATAGTATGGAGGAATCAGTTGCTCCAGATTTACCAACACTGTACTTCCCCCTTCAACTGGGCCAACAAACAGGGCTGCTACGGTTTTCTCAGTTCTTATGTTGATGTTGTTGTTTCTCTTCATTCCAATTGTCAACTTGGTCACCAGACACATAATAATAACTCTTAGGAAGTTAATGTTTCATAATATCTACCATCGTTGGCAAAACTTAGTAGAAGCCTTCATTCATTTCACTGACATATTTTATCTCCTTTAAAAACCTTAGTGTATAATAATCGACTGGAGAGAATTTTTATATCAGATTAATTTTCTGCCTTAATTTAATCATACATAACCCTAGCTAGCATGGACAACAGAGGCATCACCCTAAACCCTTTATATCTGGTTTGCCTTTTTAAAATCTTTTCTTAAACTATAACATAAAAGTTTACAATTTGGCTCAAGGTGTGAGTGAGTGAATGAATGAATGTGTTTGATTGAATGTGTGTATGTGTGTGTGTGTGTGAGTGTGTGTGTGTGTGTGTGTATGTGTGTGTGTGTGTGGTGTGTGTGTGTGTGTGTTTGTGTGTGTGTGTGTGTGTGTGTGTGTGTGTGTGTGTATGTATGTGTATGTATGTGTGTGTGTGTGTGTGTGTGTGTGTGTGTGTGTGTGTGTGTGTGTGTGTGTGTGTGTGTGTGTGTGTGTGTGTGTGTGTGTGTGTGTGTGTGTGTATGTATGTGTATGTATATGTATGTGTATGTGTATGTGTGTGTGTGTGTGTGCATGATGATAGTCTACCACAAGACAGATCATAATGAAGAGGAAATCTTCGAAACCGAACAAATCCGGTTTCTTTCCAAAGCTACCACAGAGAAATAAAAAAATTAAGTAAACCAAACATGGCACAAACTACCAAACACGATAATTAATTAGTAATGATACACACCACATCTATGTATATATTAAATTCTGCTTTCCTCATCAACACTACCACAGAGATGGACAAAAGAAACTACCAACCAGACTCAAACAACGACTGCAAATAGATGTATAATGTATGTATTGCAAAAAACTACCAAAGGCATACCAGATTCGTACACACACACACACACATACACACACATACATACACACACACACACACGCACGCGCACACACAAAATAATTATACAGTATAAAATCTACCAACCACAATATAATTTTTTTTATTTTCCAGCATCTGTTCTGTTTTTTGCCTTCTCTATTATTATCATCATCATCATCATCAAAACTGGAAATCAGAATCGCACATCATAATAATAAGGCAAATAATTCCACAAAAACTATAGAAAATAATCCACCAATTGAGGAGAAGCCTTGACTGGAGTTAAGGTGGCTAGACAGACTCAGTTAGGCTTGTTCTCACTTGGTCATTATTTTTTATTTTTTATTATTTTTTTTTCACACCCTGTAAAGTCTGGATCAGGTATAGTGTTCCCCTTCACTTATATTTCACTGGCTTATCAGGCTTACTATGAGAGTTAGGCTACAGTTAGGAATTATCAAAACCAGATAACATAAAACTTCCTTATTATAATACAAAAAAGTTCGTAGTCGTCAACAAAAATTGAAGAATGTCCTCGAGATAAAAAATGTACACTTCAGTTATAATTGTCAAGAACATCCAATAAAAAAAAATAAAAATATATAAATACTGTATGTACACACTCTTGATAGCATTATAACAGTGTTGCCAAGTTAAGCCAGTGGAAAAAAATAATATGGGCGAGGTAGAGGGATCACTACAACTGGAACCAACGACCCCAAATGACTACCAACCAGTACAAGTAAGTAGTTTAAGTCAAGCTACCTCAAGCAGACACAAGAGAGGTTTGTTGTTTGTGTGTGGTTTTGGCGTTGGGGTCGTGTCCAGACTTACCTCGTTGTCCCCTGTCCGCGTCCTTGATGTGTTGTGCTATGAACTGTACCCCCTCGATGGCCTTCTGAATCTCTGGGGAGTAGGTGCGTTGACTGTGTAGGTGGCAACCCCCCATCTCTGTAGCAAGGCAGGGAGAGAGAGAGGGAGAGAGGGAGAGAGGAGAAAGAGAGAGAGAGAGATGGATTAAGAGATAGATAGATAGATATATAGATATATAGATAGATAGATAGATAGATAGATAGAGATAGAGAGAGAGAGAGAGAGAGAGAGAGAGAGAGAGAGAGAGAGAGAGAGAGAGAGAGAGAGAGAGAGAGAGAGAGGAGAGAGAGAGAGAGAGAGAGAGAGAGAGAGAGAGAGAGATTGCGAGTGGTAATAGAGTGAGAAATATGTTAGAGAAACAGGAAAAGATAAGCAGACAGGCAGAAAGAAGGGGGAAGAAAGACAGAAAATTAGTATCCATTGTGAAATTTAACATATTCAAATATCCAGCAAAATTACAATAAAGCAGAACCTACAAGCCCATTAATGTTGACAGTCAGACACAAGTAACGTTTGAATGTTTCTATTTTGTAATTATCTGTAGTAGTAGTACAAATAATGGAATATAATATTTATAAACTGTGTAAACATACAACTTAAACTTAGTATACTGTACACAATATCAATATGTTTAAGTGTCAGAAATAATTGTCTATAATCCTATTATTTCATAGAAGTATTCATTCATATCCGGGAAGTCTTCTTATACTGGAAGGATTCTCCAAATTACCAGGAACAACTTGGTATATAAAGGCACAACATAAATCAATACGAGGTCCTTCACACTACAGGGACTGAACACTTGTTATTGCTACAAAGGTTAATCAAGCTCACTTATGGACATAATGTAATCTGTACTCGGTCCACTGTGTATGGTGAGCGTCACAAGAACATAGCTAACAGTGAACACCACGACTACTGTTTCTTAGAAAGCTCAATCTCCCACTATCAAATTGTTAATCTCTAGCCAATAAAACATTAGGAATAAGAAGTAAGTATTGTAATATAGACTTACGGAGATAATAAGCAAACTTCAGCCCAATCAACATACTGTACACATGTCTAATTATTCTTATAATTATTCCTAAAGATTACCGTTGACCAAAATACTCGAATAAGCTTCAACAGGGGATTAGTTGTTAACTAAAGCATTCCGACACAAATATAAAGGCTGTCGCTCAATTAGCATAGCAGATAATAATTCTAAGGCTTAGCAGAACGACCAGTAAAAGTTTTCAAAGAGTTAGTAGGTACAACCTCTATTGTAATTCCATGGATTAGCAGACGACTGCAAGAGCACTGCAAGGTTTAGCAGACGATCACTAAGCAAGGAATTTTAAAGGGTTATTAGGACGTCACAACTTTTAAACGATTAGTAAGTAGCGTCGGGTTAGTTGTGGTGAGCGTCCAAGTTCAGTACCATGGAGTACTCACGAGTAATTCTTAGTTTCATGAGGACAATGGCACACATGGGACAAGGGCGACGCGATACTTGGCCCGTGCGTAGGTAACCGTGCAGGCGGCACGTGTGGTACGTCCTCACTGGGGTATGACGGAGCACGAAGGAAAGAGAGATGCATCGTACAACTATCTTATAGGACTATTCAAGAGAGCAAACCAATGCATATCTCGACCCATTCTTGCTTATTTGTTTCGAAGGAAACTCTCGTTATATTTGTAGGAATTCCTTCCTTATAATAGATGGCTGATTTTCCCACACCTTCACCTTCCACTCCATTGTTCATGGCGATGTATTATTAAAACATGTCAATGTTATATCTATATGTATAGGTGTTTAAGTCCCCAGGAAATTCGTGATCGTTTAAAACTGTATAAAGAATATGGTGTTGGGTCGTATTAGTCTCAAGGAGCGTTTATGTTATTTATATCCACACGGGACTGTCAATTAACCAAGAGTCAGAGAACTAGGTTGCAACAATTCAGTTCAGTCCAGTATGACATATATATATATATATCACCACACTAAGTGAACCTCAACTATCAAGTCAAGGTTAGTTCCTGCTGCATTTGAATGTTATAACTACGGGTTTTGGATTCACGGTGTACGAAAATCAAGACATTTGGACCAAGCCTACTGAGACCTGCTGACGGTGAAAGAGGAGAGGAGAGGAGAGGGAGAGGAGAGGAGAGGAGAGGAGGAGGAGGAAGGCACCGCTGCTGTAAAAGGCCCACCACCACTGGCTATGATGGGCGGCGCCAGGATTGAAGCCACTCCTGTTCTCGCGGCGTATAAATATCGGCTTCCCATTAACCTCCCGGACTTTCATTTTTATTTCTGCTGCAGGAATCTATATCGGTTTGCCATTTCTCTCTCTCTTTCTCTATTTCTCTCTCTCTCTCTCTCTCTCTCTCTCTCTCTCTCTCTCTCTCTCTCTCTCTCTCTCTCTCTCTCTCTCTCTCTCTCTCTCTCTCTCTCTCTCTCTCTCTCTCTCTCTCTCAAAGACACACACACACACACACACTAAACGAGCGCACACACAAACAATGTTAAGAGTTGATCCGCAAAGTCAACACACAAGGTACCTCTTAACAACCCTCTTCTCTGCTATCACAAGGCATTATCCCTCCTTGTCCCTCCCTCCTTACATCCCTAAACCTCTACCCACCTTTCCCATTACCTCTTCCTTGCTTATCACCTCTACCCACCTTTTCCATTACCTCTTCCTTGCTTATCAACTTATCGCTTTTCCCTCCCTCATTATCTCTCAACATTTCTTTTCCCACTGTCCATCTTTCTTACCCTCCAACCTTACCATCCTTCTGTTTCTAGTCTTACATTCCCCTTCGATCTCTCAGGCTTCCTTTCTTTTTCACTCTCTCTTTATTTCACTATTTATACTTTCGTCCCACATTACCATTCATTATTTCAAGTCACTCCTCATCATCTTCCTATTCATTCATTCATGTCCTTCTCTTCCCTCCGTATCTCCTTATCTCTCCCTTCTCCATATTCACACTGGAGATGGTAAAGGTTTACTGTCTTATATATATTTTTTTTTTTGAGAAAGAATATAAGACAACAAAAATAATCACAATTTCACCACGCTTTCCAACTCTACTAAACGATTAAGTGAGTGGTGGAAACAGCTAGGTGAAGTGAGGTGGGTTGAAGTGGGAGTCCATACCTCCCCTCTGTTTCGAATTAATGAAGCGACCTGCATGTCCCAACCTCTCGTGATTTTTAATACGGATGATCATTAATTTGCCTAATGCCTCCATCAGTAAAGTGGATATAATCATTCCAAATATATCAACTCATTTCAAATAAAACCACACACTATAAATATTCCAATACGTCATGAATTCTCTCCCTCTGGTACATAAAAATATTGAAATTTCTCGGAACATAATGATGCAAAATATAAACATTGCTGGTGAACTATCATTGCTACTGGATGCAGATTAATTGCTCATAATGTTTGCCATAGTTCATTTCCACGCAATCAATTAATCTGATTACCTAGTACCACTGCGTTTACAAAATCACACAACCCAAACAAACATCAACGTAACATGATTTTCAATAACATCACCACATACCATTACATATTATCTTCTGTACACACATCACCACATCACCATCACCAAACACCCCTTGCTAGCACCATATCATCATCATCATCATCATCACACATTGTTACTGAATCATAAGGCTCAAACTTCACCACGACTCAAACTTCAAAACTCTAATAAATCATTACCGAGGCACCTCCCACACCTCAGTAGTACCACAAGTCCTCACAACCCCTCACAATCCAACCATCATTATACTAGGGTCAGTACAGCCACACCTCATCAACCACATTTTGTTATGCAAGGCTTCAACACCCATCACAGTCATAAATCGTTACCATGAAACACACAGCAGTATTATAAGCCACCACCCATACCCCATCGCCTACACATCACCAATATATATCAATACCAAACTACCGCACCTGTCAAGTCTCACAACCAGAAGCTACCACCGTAAATCAGTATCCAACACCACATCTACCTCACAGTATCATAAACCCTTACCACAAATCACATCCTTGACACTAATGGGATACACCAGCAGGAAAGAAGGGAAGAGGTGATTACTTACCACACTTGCTGGTGCCATGCGTCGAGAGGAAATCATCGTTAAACTTGTAACCGGGCCCGCCGCCCCCCAGGCTTCCTCGCTCACCATTATACTCCACGAAGGCCCCGTCGCTGAAAGAATCGCCGCTGCAAAGGGAAGTAAATGAGATGAGAGGGAAGCCTATGGATCGAAACAGGTGAGAACTATTAATTTTGAAGGGAGACCTATTTGAGGTGAAGAAAGATAACGGAGAAGGGAGTGCTTGTGAGTGGAAAGGAGAGTTGTGGGAGAGGTACAAAAGAAGAAACAGATCAGGAAAAGAACTATTTCGAGAAAGAAGACGAGATGAGAAAGAGAATAAATTAATGGAAAAATACGGGAAGAGTAAGGAAGGAAGTACTTTGTTGGAGAGAAAGTGAATTTATGTGTACGTGTGAGAAGAAGGTTGGCACAGAGTGGGCAAAGGCTACCAGACGGGAACATTGAACAGAAGAACGGGTGAAGGAAGATCAGAGGAGGAGGAGGAGGAGAGAAACTGTAAGGGAAAGGAACACGGGGTGAAGAAAATGGGAACGAAGGCATGGAAGGGAAAATACTGGAAGGGGAAGACTGAGGAAAACAAGAAAAAAAAAGGGAAAAGGATAAACGGTTAAGGCAGGGAAGAGAAAGTCAAGCCAAAGGGGAAATAAAGATAGTAATGCTAAATGAGGAAAGTGGAGATAAAAGGGTGGATCCAGGGTTGATGAGGCAAAAGAGACAGAAGATCAGAGAAGGTGTAAGCCATGAGGTGAAGGAATGAGGGACGGTGAGATAAGAAGGATGAAGTGGTGAAGATAAAAACGAAGGGAGGAGAGGGATAGCAAGGAGGAGGGAAGGAGAGGAGAGAAACAGGTGAGGTGAAGGATGGGGAAATAAGAAAAGAACTGCTGAAATAATAGTAAATTATGAAGGGGAAAACTATAGGGACGTGAAGAAAAGATATGGAAGATAATATTATATTCAGTGAAAATATAGGATATGTGAAAATAAGCTTGAAATATATATGAGAGAGAGAGAGAGAGAGAGAGAGAGAGAGAGAGAGAGAGAGAGAGAGAGAGAGAGAGAGAGAGAGAGGAGAGAGAGAGAGAGAGAGAGAGAGAGAGAGATATGCCGAGGAGTAAAGGGGGAGGACAGTAGGACTGGTGGGGAGGACAAGACGACTGGGAAAGACAAGAAGAGTGAAGAGGACAGGAGGGAAGTTAAGAGGTACAAGGGAGAAATTAGCTGGAGACGGATGAGGAGACATTTTGATTGGAGGAGAACCCAAAAGCAGAAAGAGAGAGAGAGAGAGAGAGAGAGAGAGAGAGAGAGAGAGAGAGAGAGAGAGAGAGAAGAGAGAGAGAGAGAGAGAGAGAGAGAGAGAGAGAGTAGATATAGACTGATAATTAAGTAAGTAGGTAGGTTTGGCATACATATTATAAGGAGAGAATATCGTTGCAGTTCACAAATATATAGAATATATATATGTTCCTTACCATCACATTAAAAACATATATGTGCAATTAGAAAGCATATATAAAAATGTTCGTCAAGCATGTTACCTGCGTCATCTAAAGAAACCAAATAGATGATGAGGATATGAAAAAATGTGTGAAATGATGGGAGAAGTAGCGAAAAGCAAGGAAGGAAAATATTGATACTTTAAGAACCTGAGTGTTGTGTAATTTTCAACTATTTCTTTGAGGATAAAATCTCCCTTGTCGCTCAGTTCCTATCATTTTGCAATACGAATTAAGCGACGAAGTGCCTTTTCGTCGAAGTAGTTAGAGGGACCCTGTGATGTAGTCAGAAAATTGTAGATATAAGAGTCCTTCAAATATTGCAAAGAAACACTACCTATAGGCAATGAGGTTGTTTTGGGGTATGATGAGGCGGAATCAGAAGCCTCCAAATTTCATACACGATCACAGGGTTCTTAATAATATCAACCTGAGTGTTGTACGATTAGTATTTCGAATTATTATTATATGAAGGTTTGTTGACAACTTCTTTTCTGGATTCACGTATATGAAATTTATAACACCTTGACTAGCTCGTATTGACTTTAATAATATACCTGCTGACCCATGAAGCAGGGGAATATTATTTTAGATAATAATTAAATGTAGGATATACTGTAGTGTCAACCTGACCAGTTCACGAATATAAACAACTTTCATATTCTAAAAGGTCTACATAAAATAAATAAGGTATAATTAATATGGATGTGTTGTTTTAATTTAATGTATAAATGGATAAACTTGCGAAAAAAAAGACGTATCCATAAAAATACACACACCATGTCTACATAAATTCGCACATACATACAAACACACACACAGAATTTGATCACCATTTTTATTGCTATGCTAATGCCGGGCGGAATTAATCAGGAAGAATTACGTATTCATTGGTGGACCAGCTCATTAAATTCCCTTTTATCATAATTAATGCTGATATGATCACTTTTTACTGACCTGACAGAAAATGTTTACAACGTATAGGTAACGAGATGTGTGCAGGGGTAATAATTTTTTGTATGTAGGTATTCACGTATCAGTCTCCTTTTTAAATAGGTCTAAATATGGCCTTGATGATGATAACTTGAGATACTGTTTGCATAACCATCGCTACGGAAACCAATATTTTTTTTTCCAGTTTCTCTAGCCCTTCTGAAACTTATGTACGTAAATGACGTCACGAATATAAACCTAAAGAAACATTTTAACTCTGGTATTAATTCCGTAGATTCAAAGTTTCCGGAGTGGTTTATAACTCGTGTCAGCAAATGTATAATCTATATATCTAAATGTTTATACGAAGGAAGGAGAGGGATAGCAGCAGGGAGGAGGAAAGGAGAGGAGAGGAGAGGGTCAGGTGAAGGATGGATGGGGAAATATGAAAGGAACTGCTGAAACCAAAATAAAAAAAATATGAGAATGCCGGACCTAGAATTCTTTTTTTACTTTTTACATTTAACCTTACTTAATCTTTATGTGTGCCTGTGTTACGGTATTCTGAGTTACGGTATTCTGACCACCTCCAGGCGATATTCAATACTGTACAGAACTCGAGAAGCTTACTGTGAAACTGTATGTCTGCCTCTCAGCAAATTATAACTTTGTTAATTTTCTTTCCTGATGTAGCAACTCAACAAGTACCAGCTTCATGTGTGGGCAACGGTGCATGAAAACGGTGCATGAAAGTGTGTGTGTGTGTGTGTGTGTGAGAGAGAGAGAAAGAGAGAGTGTGTGTGAGTGTGAGAGAGAAAGAGAGAGAGTGTGTGTGTGTATGTGTGTGTATGTGTGTGTGTGTGTGTGTGTGTGTGTGTGTGTGTGTGTGTGTGTATCAGATAATAAATGTGCTATACAGTTAGATAGAGGAAGGGAAGAAGAAAAAAATAATATGTAGAGAAGATTAAATTTAGATGAATACATAGAGTAGACCCCCCCTCAAAAAAAAAAAAAAAAAAAAAAAAAAAAAAAAAAGGAGAGAGAGAAGAGGGTTCACTCCGACACCTTACTGACCTAGATAAATGATGAGATAATTGGTGGCCAGTCCCAGGGCCCTTAGTCACTGTACAGGGGTGAGGGGGAGAGCTGGGGTGAGGGGAAGAGCTGGGTTGAGGGGAAGAACTGGGTTGACGGGGAGAGCTGGGGTGAGAGATTAGTTGGGTGAGAGATTAGTTGGGTGAGAGATTAGTTGGGTGAGAGATTAGTTGGGTGAAAGGTTAGTTGGGTGAGGGGTTGGCTGGGGTGAGAGGTTAGTTGAGTGAGAGGTTAGATGGGTGAGAGGTTAGTTGGGTGAGAGGTTAGTTGGGTGAGAGGTTAGTTGGGTGAGAGGTTAGTTGGGTGAGAGGTTAGTTGGGTGAGAGGTTAGTTGGGTGAGAGGTTAGTTGGGTGAGGGGTGAGCACTCGTGACGGGGGTGCTGGGGTGAAGGGAGGAGTTGGTTTAAGTAGGACACATCTAGAAGGTGAAAGGAAGTTGAGTTTGAAAAATACAACATGGGAGACTGAATCGAGGGAATGGAAAGGGGAATGAGGGGAATCTAGATGTTGGTTAAGCTGTTGCAGGAGAAAAGGGAAGGATATAAGACACAAGGAGATAACAAAAAAGTTGCTGGTGAATGTCACTGAACTATTATAGGTGAAGGAAGAGATGAAGGTGGGATGGAGTTGATAGAGTTGAAGTTATAATGGGGGACGCAGCTGGGGTCGGTAATATATGAGGCCAAAGTCACTCGGGAAGGGAGACGACGAGATTTTAATGGAAAGAAAAGCTTGATTGAGAGAAGCGGTGAAGGGGAAGGGACATGGTTCGAAACACCATTGTATTGTAAAGAGAAAACGGATGTAGAGAAGTGGAGTGAACGGCTATGGGAAGATGATTAAATGGGAGAAGAGTAGAGGAAATATTATTGTTATTATAAAAATAATAATAATAAAAATTGGTGTAGTCAGGAGGAAACAAGGGAATGTGTTCTCCATTATAATATGTCACTTCATTAATCATACATATAATTAAGTTTTTAAATATTTATCAAAAGTAATATAGGAACTGTTTTCATAGCAGCAATATTATTTGTAGATCCATAATACAAATAGTCATTTATGTGTTTCGTAGAATTATTAAGCGAACCAGGAACGACAAGAATTACAGTCCCAAATGAATGTGTTTGACAGAAAGGAGGGGGGTGAGAGGGTATGGGGGAGGGGAATGAGAGAGGGGAAATGAGAGAGGGGAGGGGGGGAAGTGGGTGAATGAGAGAGGGGAAATGAGAGAGGGGAGGGGGGGAAAGGGGGGGAATGAGAGAGGGTATGGGGGGTGGGGAATGAGAGAAGGGAGAGGGTGGAGGGTGACTGCGTGTGTACGAGTTTGTATTTACGGAAAACAAACAACCTCTGGGAAATGAATGAATAGGTGGCTGAGTTATCTCGCTACGGGTAAATAAGTCCCTATTCCTAACCCTGTTAATCACCACATGGCAAAGGAAGGCCGGATAAACAACGAAAGTAAAGGAGGCAAATAGGAGGAAATAAAGAGGGAAGAAGGAAAAAAGAAGGAGGGAATAAGGAAGGAAGAAGGAGGGAATAAGGAAGGAAAAAGGAGGGAATAAGGAAGGAAGAAGGAAGGAAGAAGGAAGAAATAAAAAGGAAATTAAAAGGGAATAAGGAGGGAAAATGGAGTAAAAGAAGGAAAACAGCAGAAAAATGAAAGAAAAACATCGGGGTTGTTGTTGTTGTTGTCATCGGAGTAAGCTTGTTTACTAGCGAGAGGTAGAGAAGAGGAAGGAGTGAGAGTCTCGTTCCTCTTTTCTCTTATCAGGGAGGAGAGAAGACAAGAGGGACATTACAAAAAGGAGATGAGAGTGAGATTTCAGAGTGTGAGACCAGAAGAAGTGAGATTAAAACCGAGGCGAGTATTGAGACGAGTGAGCGATCAGAGAGAGGAAGGGTAGGGGTAGGGGTAGGGGTGGGGGTAGGGGTGGGGGTGGGGGTGGGGGTGAGGGTGGGAGTTAAGGTAAAGGGAGGGAGGGAGTGAGTGAGGAAGGAAGGAAGGGGAGGGATGTTGACCAAGAGTAAATACCACCAGCTGTCCCCCCCCCTTCCCTCCCTTCATTCATTCATTCATTCTATCATTCTCTCGTTTACGTTTTTCATTCCTGCATTCACTCAGGCATTCATTTCCTTTTTTTTTTTTTTTTTTTTTTTTTTTTTTGATCCTTTATATGTTTTCCATTTACCTTATTTCACCATAACACACACAAACACACACACTCTCTCTCTCTTTCTCTTTCTCTCTCTCTCTCTCTCTCTCTCTCTCTCTCTCTCTCTCTCTCTCTCTCTCTCTCTCTCTCTCTCTCTCTCTCTCTCTCTCTCTCTCTCTCTCTCTCTCTCTCTCTCTCTCCTTCAGCTTTCAAATCCCCATAAACCTACTCCTCTTCAATTGTCTCTATTTTTCCCAATCCATTAGCAATTAAATATTCCTTCTGTACTTGGTTATTTTCATCTCTTCTTTCATTCCCATCCACTGCCTTCCTCGCTTCTCTGAGGGTCGTTATATTCCATTACACTCTGCTTAATTAATTACTCTATGCGACGTGTAGGTAGAGCAGGAAATTGCAATCCGTGGTAATAATAGTAAATATTTAACAGCAACAACACCGACAACAACAAAGACAATGAAACTATGAAAGGCATAACAATATTTACAGTAATGATAAAAGTTATTTAAATACTGGATATGATGATGATGATGATAATGATGATAGTAATAATAACAATACTACTACTACTACTACTACTAATACTATTACTGATACTACTACGGCAATAAATACTATTAATAATGATGATAAAAAATTCATATCTTATTATTTTTATCATTTTCATTATTAATATTGTTGTTACTATAAAAATGTTTGGTCAGAATAAACATGAAATAAAAAGAATCATCTAAACACGAATTCCCTTTTTCATTACCAAAAAAAAAAGTATATAATAATAATAATAATAATAATTAAAACAATAATAACACTAACAATAAATCGTGCCAGCCAGTTATTCAAACGCCTCGGCTCCAAAATTATCAACCCGAATAATAAAATTGTCGCTCATTATACCGACTATACCTCATTTATATCACAAGTGCATCATCAAAATTATCCTCACTAACAGCAAAAATAAACAACAATCAACATAAACTACACGTGTTGTTGTTGTTGTTGTTGTTTGGATGTTGCAATCTCAACAAAAAAATAATAATAAAAAATAATAACATAGCATCACACACACAGCAATATATATCAGTGATGCCGAATAATAATTTTGCACTAAAATATATTGTAGATATACTGCAAAATAGTGTTCAGTTGTTTCTTGTAGCTTAATCTTTCGCTCGCTTCACTTCATTCTTCCTCTCTCTCTCTCTCTCTCTCTCTCTCTCTCTCTCTCTCTCTCTCTCTCTCTCACATAGCGTTCTATAATTAACTTGGTGTTCTGTTCCTGGAAACATATTGACTTGCCTTCAGTCGCAAATTCTCTCTTTTACTCTATCTTTATCTCCCTCTATCTCTATCTCTCTCTCTTTCTCTCTCAATACCTACTGTTTATCTCGCACTCATAATTTTTTTGTACATATTAAGATAAACTTACTCGAGTTCACTTTTCATCTACTTGTCACACTTGTACTCCCTCTCTCTTTCTCTCTTCTCTCTCTCTCTCTCTCTCTCTCTCTCTCTCTCTCTCTCTCTCTCTCTCTCTCTCTCTCTCTCTCTCTCTCTCCTCTCTTCCGTGCCTCTCTAGAGATCAATATCCTTCCCCAGAATCTCTCTTTTCTCTCCATATTCCTCTCTCTCTCCCTCTCTCTCTCTTCCTCTTTCTCTTTCTCTCTTCGTCCCACCGTCCTCTCTGTCATCGGTACTTTCCTCCTCCTCCTCCTCCTCCTCCTCCTCCTCCTCTCTTTCTCCTCCTCCTCTCTTTCTCCTCCTCCTCTCTTTCACCTCCTCTGCTACTGCCGCGTTCCTCATTCTTCTTTTACAATTCATGTTTTAATCAAAGCTTATTATATTATTTGTCAACATATTAATTTTTTTCTCATTAATAATATTTTTCTTCCATCCTGACTCATCTTCTCTTTTCCTCTGATTGCGTACTTTTTACTTCTCCAGCCTACCCTCTCCTCTCTCTCTCTCTCTCTCTCTCCCCTCTCTCTCTCTCTCTCTCTCTCTCGCTCCAGTACTGACGTCACAAATCCTGTCAATACAGTTTAATTTCTCCCGGAATATTCTTTACATGTTTTCTTCCTTTACCACACTGTTTGTTTATCATTATTATTATTATTATAATTATTATCATTACTATTATTATAATTATTATCATTACTATTATTATTATTATTATCATTACTATTATTATTATTATTATCATTACTATTATTATTATTATTATTATCATTACTATTATTATTATTATTATTATTATTATTATTATTATTACTATTACTATTATTATTATTATTATTATTATTATCGTTATTATTATTTATATTATTATTATTATTATTATTATTATAAAATGCCATTAGTAGCACCAATTTTTCGTTTTATTTAGTTCATTCTGGATTGAGATTAGGCACGTTTTCAAAGCCCGACCTACTGACCTACTGCTATACACATGGTAATGCTGTGACGTGACACAAGCAGAGAACATTGACTTCACACCCATTGCTTGATCGTGGTTGGTTTGGTCTCCATAGAATAATAGATGAAAGAAAGCACCTACAGTTAGGAAATACAAAAGTTAAAACAAGTGCTAGGGGATGAGATCATTAATACATTTTTAAGATCTTTGTTATTTTAGTTGAACCCGGATTTTTTCTGACATTTAGAATTGATCAATTTTCTGTCACGAAAGAAAATTAAAAACGTTGGCCCTCAATGGGTTATACATGTTTTTTATACAGTAAATAAGGTACAAGTATATTATGTTGCCATTACCATCAACTTCCACAATCTTGTAATGATCACCAGCTAGAAAACACTAGTCTTATATTCTTATCTGCCAGAATTTATGCATGAGGCTGAATTATTTATGAAATTATACAAAACACATTTCCCCTTATATCTGTATATGCAGCTGAGAGATCGCATCGCAGGATTACATCAACAAGGCTTCATGTAGGCAGGTATAAAGGCATGTGTAGAGGTTGTCACTGAAGATACCATAAAGAATAATCAAACGTTTCAAAAATTCTGATATACCACAGTCAATCCGAGCTGCTTATTCGTACCTAAACGTCACATTCTTTCTGCGTCAAATATGAGGGAAACAGGAAGAATTAGTAAAGAAGTGTTGTATACTGTTAATGGGAGAACTGGTGGAGGAGGAGGAGGAGGAGGGGTTTGCTGTTAAGGCCTGGAAGTGCAAGCATTCCTCCAGGCAGAGGTTGTGCAGTTAAGAGAGTCCATTATAGAGACGAAGGTAAGAGAGGGTGGCAAGGGAAAGGCATCAGGGAAGGACATTAGGCCAAGGAACGTGGCACTATCTTCCTATATAGTCAATCCTTATGCTTTCCTTTTCGTGTTTATTCCAGCGTATATCTTTCTATGACGTATGATAATCCAATAAGTAGGAATACATTAGTGATCCGTAAACATGCACCATACTCTTAAGAAAAGAAAAGAAAAGAAAAAGGTTAAACAATAAGTAAATCCATTCATCAACGTGAATAAAACTTAGAAAAAAGTACAATACGTTTTGGTAATGGAATTCAGGAAATGACACACACAAACAAACACACACAAACACACACAACAACAACAACAACTACTATATCCATCACACACGCCTCCTCCAAACCCCACTTCCCTCCACGCTCATTATCATCCCTGTCCACTTACCAGAACTCCACGTCCTGCATACCATCGAGGTACTCCTGGTCCTGGGAGGCCTTCAGGTGCCTGTCCTTGGGGTCGTACTGGGGACGACGCATGAGCAGAAGGCGCGGCATCACGTGTATAAACACACGCTTCACCCACGGCGACATCTTGTGAGTGGAAGGCGACCTGGAAAAGGAAAAAGGAGAGAGGGGACATGAAGATTGGCTATACTTAAGTCCCATGTCGTCCTATACACTCCCTCGGAGAACATAACTTAAAAATATACACAAGACGACAGAGTACAACATTGATGAGAATATTGATTTGGTCCACTAGACATTTGTCGACTGATTTCCCAGATACTTAATATATTTCCTACATATTCACATCCATGAGACCGGCAGTGCAATTTATCCAAGCCACGAAAAATTTATATACCTATTTTTTAAGAGGCCTTACCAAAAACCGAGGACATACCATATCGCGAGACAGATTAAGCTTTAGTCTACAAGATATAGTAAGGATAATAATTCCCAAGCAAAACATATCCCCGCCCCCCACACAGGATTATAACATTTTACCCAGCAACGATATTTATCAACTCAAGAAATGAGCACCAAACCACATGAGACATTTAACGAGGACAGTAGAGGAGAGATAAAGATGAGGGACAGGAGAGGTGGTGGTGAGAGGAAAGACCAACGGAAGAGGAGATGAAAATGCGAGGGGACAGGGGATAAAAGAATATGGGGCAGGGTAGGTGAGAGGAAACAGGAACGAAAGAAGAGAGAGTGGAAGCAGACAGTACAAGAAAGTGACTCAGGTGGGACAGACAGTAGAGAGATGTGATGGGGCAGGAAAAAAGAGAGATGGGATGAAGGAGAGAAAATGCGGTAATGAAGTGAGTTTGGGAGAGGGGAATGGAGAAAGGAAAATAAGATATAAATGGGAAGAAACAAAGAAATAACATGAAGGAAGGAAAAGATGGATGAATGAGAGAAGGAGAAGATTGGTTTGATAAGACACCGCAACCAGAGAGCAAACAAGAACATTATAAGCTTTAAGTGAGCATGTGTAGTTGTAAATTATAAAGAGTACAGGAGACTGAAAGGGAGGGACAGGAAACTACAAAATCAAAACAGAACAGATGGAAAGTGAATCAATAAAGTGAAGATGATGGTGGAAGGGAGTGAAGTGAGTCAACAAGGAGGGGGTTGAGAGGCAGGAGGGTGAAAATATGTGCTGGAGGGGAAGTGGAGGTAGGAAAATGAAGATTGACAGACAGGGTAAGGGGGTTGGGAGTGCAAAAAGGACAGGGAGTAAGAATGAGCTGTGAGAGAGGCAATGGGGATGGATGGGACAAAGGGTAAAGACAGACAGACAGACAGACAGACAGACACACACACAAACATGCAGGGAGTAAGAAGGATAATCAGGGGAAAGAGATAAAGGGACAAGCAAGTGTGTGAAGATGAAGGGAGTAATAATTAAACAACACCAACTACATTAGCCTGAATATACCTTAACATAATATACTTAATGTGTCGCCTTCACAAATTATAATATCGACAGGATAATCATTTGGCCTGGGATTAACGGCGGATGGGAGAAGGGACGAGAAGAGGGTTAAATTAGGAAGAGACACGAAGGAAGAATAATACTAGATGAAAATGAGGGCTGGAAAAAACAAGGCAAATAATGATGATGGAAGGAAAATGGGCCAGAAAATGAGGGAGGGGAAAGTACGAAAGGATTGAATGAGGGAGGGAAAAAAAATAAAAATGAGGGAAACTGGAGTGGAGTGAAAACGAGAGAGGATTATAAGATGAAGGAAATCGAGGAACGAAGAAAACAGAAATGGAATGAGGAAGGAAAAGGACAGAAATGGAATGAGGAAGGAAAAGGACAGAGAGGAATGAGGAAAAGAAGAAAATAGTAGAGGACGGTAATAAACGAGAGACAGAGGGAGGAGGGCAAACGAGATCAGGAGTTGAGACAGTGGCAATGGACGACAGACAGACAGACAGACAGACGGTACCGGTGTTTCAACTCCTGAAATTCCAACTATAGTGTATTGCCAATGTTCTCGTCCCGTAAAGTGGGTTTATCAAATGTTTAAGGGGAAATTCTTTTGTTGGTGAAATAGGTGTGTGATTCTTCCAAACTATGCCACGAAACAGATCCCCTATTAGTACCATTGAGGGCGTCTGTTTTCTGGTGGAGTTAGGAGGAATCAGTAGCCTTCCCATTTACCAAAAAGATAATCTCCCCTTAGAGACAATATCACTGTTCCTTCTCAGTAGTGATGCTGCCTCGATTTACAATTCTAGCGTGTGAAAAATTTGTTACAAATGGAATTATAAATTTTACTCCTTTGATACCAAAGAATTACTGAACTATGGAAGGAAGAAAATACAAAGGATGAAGATGAAAAAAAAAAACTGAATGAAAGACAAACAATATAAAAATAGAAAACGAAAATAACAAACAAGTAGAAAGAAAAGAAGAATATACAAAAAGTATATGTAGTAAGGAGAAAAGAGGAAGAGGTGGGAAGGAGAAATGGATGGACGAAGAAAGAAGGAAAGAAGGAAAGCAGGCAGGAACAGGACAGACGGAGGCACATTCCTTGACCAAATATTGACACTATTAATGAAAGGCGTTGGCAAACTCTTGGCTGACACGCCCTACGAGGATGTCAGCAGCAGCAGTACTTGGGTAAATAGGAGTGGGTCGTGGGTGGTGAGTAAAGGAAGAAGAAGTAGGAGAGAGTGAGGGGAAGGGTGAGAGGATTGTGTTACAGAGAAGACATAATGAGAGAATATGAAAGAATTAGAGGTTATAATATAAAATAGATTCTGGGGAGGCGATGTTTGAGAAAGCCAAAAAGAAATATAAATAAAACTCATATCGGATATAAAAGGGAATGATAGATAGTCCAGCAAACACCCTTCACACACCCACACACACACACACTAGCAAGAGAGAACGTTGGTGTTTGTATGTGCCAGGTAGGAGGCTTACATAGAACTACAAGAGGGCGGGAACGAGGTGTGGGAGGAAGACAAGTGGTGGTGGTGATCAGTACAAGTCCATCAGCATGAGAGTTGGAAGACGATGGAGGTGATGATGGGCCACCACTTGAGACAAGGCCCAGGTGATGGGAAGATGTTGATACATAGAGGTTGGGTGTGTTGGTGAGGAGAGGTTGGGTGTGTTGGTGGTGAAATGTAGAGTGTGGTGATAGGGAGGAAGAGTGTGATGAAGGGGAGATGTAGGGTGTGGTGATGGGGAGTGGTAGGGTGTGGTGAAGAGGAGATGTAGGGTGTGGTGATAGGGAGATGTAGGGTGTGTATATATAGAGATTGAGTGTGGTGATGGGGAGACGTAGGGTGTGATGAAATGGCGAAGTACTGAATGATGGAAACAGGTAAGGAGGTGTAATAATAACAGGGAGTGATGATGGTGAAACATGGAGCAATGGAGCGAGAGGTTAATAAGTGGCAGAACAAAAACAAAGGTAGTAAAACAGGAGGAAATATATATGGGTAGCAACTGGAATTATCGATGTTGGTATTACACGGTGCGCTGGTATGACTCAGACAATGAATGGTACCGGGTGTGATGGTATGGAAGGAGAGAGTGACAAAAATGAAAATAGAGGTGGGGGGCTGGTGGCGAGAAAGGAAAAAAAAAAAAAAAAAAAAAAAAATAGACTTCCTGGGGTGGTCTGCTGATGGATGTTATAAGGGTACAAACAGATATTGGAAACTATTATAACATATGGTAGACTTCCCACCTAAACAAATAACAGAATGACCTATATCTGACAAAATAATCATTATACAACATAACAAAAACGAAGAAAAATATAGAAAACTGGGTATGCTACAAAAGCCTTGAGAGAGAGAGAGAGAGAGAGAGAGAGAGAGAGAGAGAGAGAGAGAGAGAGAGAGAGAGAGAGAGAGGTGGTGGGCTGGTCTTGTCAGTGGGGGTAATTGAGTTTATGTTGTTGTTCTTGTTGTTGTTGTGTTGGTGTTTTTATTTATCGTATTATTGTCTTGAATGTATTGTTGACATTGCAGTTTAAGTCTGCTCTCCTATTGTCTCTTGCCATGTTGTTGTTGTTGTTGTTGTTGTTGTCTTTGCTCTGTTATTGTCTCTTGCCATGCTGTTGTTCTTGTTTTTATTGTCTTAATGTTGTTTTCCTAGCTATATTATTGTGTTTACTGTGTTACTGTAAATTTTCCCCAAGTGTATGGACGCATCTATACATAAAAATCTTAGTTAAAAAATCTCATAATTATCCCATAAGCCAATCCTTTTATTAGCAAAGTCTGCATATGAATATTATATCCTACTCAGTATATTAGTTTTATTTTGATCTTTTAAATTGATCTTATATAGAAAACTCGATTTGCAAGGCCCATGCTGTGTGTTCGTAACGATGGTATATATAGCCTCCGGAAGCACAGTGACGTAACATTCATTCATTTTGGCTGGTAACGCCCTGCAATATCCGTACATTTCCAAGCGTAAATATTGAAGCAGTCCTTTATTTATTCATACATCCATTACATACATATATTAATTGACAGGGCTGGCCGCATTCAATCTACGTATGAATTATAGATGGCCAAGTTGTCAGTGTCATATTGCCACAGTGTTACAAAAAGTCAGGAGAAACAAGAATGAAAACTACATACATACCCAGAATTGGAAGATTTACAATTTCGCAGGTAAAAGTCATGAGCGTGAATACAAAACACCATAAATACCATTACAGTTTTAAGTTTTTATGTTTGTTTTTTAATACCTCTCTTTACGGCTTTGTGAACTTGTGTATCATAAGAGCAAATATTTATCTATCACATATTGTTATCAGGTTCCATGGTTACAATATATACGAGTGTCATGTTCGGCTATTATTTTTACCATCCTTCTCCGTACTGTTCCTTCAATATTCCCTCCAATCCATACTTACTTACTTAGTCTCTGCATCAACTTCCTCCTTCCACCAACCACCAACCACTATGTTCCTCCACAAACGTCCTCAGAAACAAACACCAATAGTTCTCTCCCCCTCCCCCTCCCCCTCCCCCTATCCCTCTCTCTCTCCCTCTCTCTCTCTCTCCCTCTCCCTCTCCCTCTCCCTCTCCCTCTCCCTCTCCCTCTCTCTCTCTCTCTCTCTCTCTCTCTCTCTCTCATCATTTGCGCCTCCCTCATTTCTATCATTTCTTTATATTCCCACACATCACGGTCCAACTCCAGCCTAATCTCACTCTCCACACGTATACATTCCCGCTTAAATTCATTGTGGAGAGAGAGAGAGAGAGAGAGAGAGAGAGAGAGAGAGAGAGAGAGAGAGAGAGAGAGAGAGAGAATGAGGTGGGAGGGATGGGCGTGGCAAGACAGTGCTAATGCATAAGTGTTTGATGTGAGGCTGGAGGACGGGCATCAAAGACAGGTAGTGAGGGAGGATGCAGATGAAACAATGAGGAGTGAAGAGAGGAGGTGGATGAAACAAGAAGGAGTGAAGAGTGGAGGTGGATGAAACAAGAAGGAGTGAAGAGTGGAGATGGATGAAACAAAGAGGAGTGAAGAGTGGAGGTGGATGAAACACGAAGGAGTGAAGAGTGGAGATGGATGAAACAAGAAGGAGTGAAGAGTGGAGGTGGATGAAACAAGAAGGAGTGAAGAGTGGAGATGGATGAAACATGGAGGAGAGAAGAGAGGAGGTGGATGAAACAATGAGGAGTGAAGAGTGGAGGTGGATGAAACAAGGAGGAGAGAAGAGTGGAGGTTTAGAAAGGGAGGCAAGATAGAGGAAGATAATAAAAGGAAGGAAAGATGGGAGGGAGGGAGGGAGGGAGGTAGTAATGGAAGAGGGAGTTAAAGGAAGATACTGAAAGACAAAGTGTGACATTCACCACGTTATTTAATGAGGAAATCTACATGTGTGTCTGATGCAGCGCCTGGGGATGGATGAGCCAAATGATATTAGGCCTAGGTAGGTTGAGTGTAGACGAGTGTTGTACATCACTCATAAGTGTAAAGAGGTGTAATGCAAATTGAAAAAGTTCACTGAGGCTTGTTGTTAAGGTGTATTGTAGTTCTGTATTATGAGGTGTGGAAAGTCATGTGACCGTGATGTAACGTGATACAACTGGAATGATCAGATTTAATAAGTGCTCAATCATGATTTTCTTCAAGTAAATAGACTGTCTAATGTGATCCATCATAAACCTAAGAACAAGATTAATAATGTGTGAATGGTTACAAGAACACCAGCATCTCCTTACCTGAAGTGAACATTGAGGACTCCGACGGTGACACAGATGGAGAGTGTGACGAGTATCATAGTGAAGAGCAGGTACTTGCCCAGCAGAGGAACAGCCAGGGACGTGGGAGGAATGATCTCGGCCAGCAGGAGGAAGAACACAGTGAGCGACAGCAGGATGGAGATACACAGAGCCACCTGGGGTTCACAAGGATAAATAATGACTCGTCAGATTAAACCAGAATACAATGTAACTCTAGAGTAATTCCCTACATTTGTTATTGTTTTCCTGTTTGTTGAATAAAAATAATGATAATACTGTGAAAATGGCTACTACATTATTATAGTTCTTCAATCATTCTCGTTTGTTGCCTGCCATCCTAAAATTATTACTATTTAGTCAGCACACACATACATAAAATCAACATTGGCACTTCAAAGGAATACTGATTAACTTCACTGACAATGAGGTGATGATGTCTGGCACTCAAAAGGGTACTGATTAGAATATAGTGTTCTAAAATTACTCTTTATACGTCACTGAAATTTCTGGAGAAAGCAATATTTATATACACGATGTAGATGTATTTTTAGATATGCAGCAGCAAATGTATAATTTTTTTAACTTACTGCTATTCCATCGTTAGTGATTTGGCAGGACATTTGAAGTAGATTGGTGACATAAGAAAGGCAGTGATTATGGTTTAGATGATGAAGAGTGAACGTATACAAGGAGCAACGTGCCACACAACACTGGTATGTAATTAAGGAGTCTCCAGAATATTGTCCTTTAGGGTTAAAGTGGCTTCATTCTCTGATATGCTAGAGAAATTCATTTAGCAAGATTAATATAAATGGATTGATGTATAGAGAGGGAGCAAAATGGGAGACAGCAAGGACATGCAAGGAGTCACTAAGACCTCATATAAAACACAGACACTTTTCAAGTTGTTGTCAGTGTCTGTGAAAAAATTTGGTGATGCTGAGAATTATTTGGATAGCTTCGAAAACGAGATATTGGAGTCACGCTTAGCCAAGTGGGAAAGAGTGTCATAATGGATGAGAGAAATACGTCAACACAATGATATTTTATACTCTACTGTAGATATTGTGGCACCTCCATCTCTGAATAGGTTAATCAGAGAAAAAGACATTACATTAACATTGGTATACAGTATCACAACAGATTATATGATGCCGAGGTACAATGATCTCGAGTTACAATTCCATCTGCTGGTTTGTTGCCGATATTTGTTTATTAAAAGATGACGTGCACAAAATGGGAAAGAGTAAATTTTACATAATTATAAATGAGATGAGAGGTAAATATGGTGATGGAATTCAAGGTTCGGAGGTAGAGCATCTTTTTATCATCGATACAAATGTGTTTAAAAAAAGAGCTAATAGAATGAGTTAGACAGGCACTTATATTGTTCGTTAATGAATTACGTGCAATAAACTATACTGAAACCAAACATAGCTTCATCTCGGCTCCAAAGGTTTTGTCTTTCATCTGAAGTTTTTCACGGAGTTAGGGATACAATTTTTGTCCTTTACAATACATATAAATGGAAGGGTTTGTTATAATAACTTGCACAGTACTCTATACTTCTCTCCTTACATTAGTATTTTTCCTTATCGACTACGATGGTCATTATAGGAATACAACGCAAAGCAAAAAAAAAAAAAAAGAGGAATGTACCCAATAATCAAAGAATCTTCCCAGAAATGCAACCCATTTCAACACCCTCAAACAACAGCAATAAAACTGACCTCGTATATCCCACACCAAGCAAAAGTCCCACAATTCATGATAACTCTCACAACAGCCCCTGACAGTCTCTGCAACAGCCTGTGGCATTCCTCGACAATCCCTTCAGCCTACGACAGCCACTGACAGCTTACAATTCCCCCCAGTACATATGTTGGGAAGGAAGGGAGAAAATCTAGGCTTCATACTCACTACCATACCCACGCAAACAATAGTTTAAAAGCTCTGAGTGATGATAATAATCAAAGTACCTCTCCTCTTTTCCTCACACAACTCAGATCTTGATTCCTTATCTTTAGTTACCTCTCATTTCCTCTTACCTCTTCCCTTCATACTCGCATTCATTATCTTTCTCCATTCTTTCACATCTTCCTCACTTCTTGCTGGACCCAAACTTTTTCTCATTCTGTATACTGTATATTTCAGTTTTATTCACAAAGAATCACTAAGTTGACAAAATCGTTGCCAAATATATATACATCTATGATATTTTCGTGGTCTCATATTTTGCAAGAGTTTCTGTTGGAAGACTTAAAATATCTGGTGGCGATTTCCTTCTGTCCACCTGCGGCTTTTAAAGGTGTGTGTGTGTGTGTGTGTGTGTGTGTGTGTGTGTGTGTGTGTGTGTGTGTGTGTGTGTGTGTGTGTCTGCAGTTCCGGGAAGGTCAAGGGCACACAGCATTCTTGTTACCGAGAGACTTGTTACTCTTGCAGTTTTTGGTGCAATATATGAATCAAATATACGAGTGGCTAAGTGAGGAGTGAATGGGTTCGTGATTGCGTGAAGGAGAACTAAATGGGATGATTGAAGAGAGGTGAAAAATAAATATAAAGAAGAAAAATTGTAGTGAAAGGAGAAAGTGGAAAATATAAGTGATGGGTATGTGTGAAAGGAGAGATAAAATGGAAAATATAAGTGATGGGTATGTGTGAAAGGGACATTAGGCCAAGAGATATAGATTTACCAAGATGATACACTGATATAAAAATGCCGATTATCAATTATAAAATAAATGAGAAAAAAAACCTCTGTAACGAATATTTATCACAGGTTTAAACATTTTTAACTCGTCATGAAGTTTTTGTTGTTTTGGTGCGTTTTTATCTTTAACTAAACATTGAGAGTGAATGGGGAAATTTATAAGAAGGGAAAGGAGATGTTATGGAAGAGAGGGGAAATGATAAGGAAGAGGGTGGATGATAATGAAGGGGTGTGATAAGGGAAGATAAGGGAGGGGGGCAATTATAATGAATGGGGGGATAATAAGGGAGAAGGGGAATAAAAAGGAGTAGGGGATAAGGAAAGGGGGATGATTGTCAAGAAGGGAGGGGAGGGGAGGGGAAGGGAGGGGAGGATAGGGAGAGGGCGTGGTCAGGTCACGAATTACAGGACAAGGCCAGATTAGCCCCTCTAACCCTCTCCCCTCATTGGTCTCTTTAACAGCCAATAAGCAGTATTCCTCGCCCACCTGCTGCCACCCTATTGGTCCAGAGGATATGAGCTAAACATCTTTATTGATCAAATTGTGTGCATGGCCGTTCTTAGACTAATACTGCCTGGTTCATGATGCCGTACACCATTGTCTAAATAGAGTAGTAATTGTAATATGAATAATGAATAATAATAACAATATATAATAATAATGTTTAAAATAATAATATCAATGAATAAATAAAATATACTACTACTACTACTACTACTACTACTACTACTACTAATAATAATAATAATAATAATAATAATAATAATAATAATAGCAATAACACAAACTTTTGCAATAACAACTGAGTAAGCAAATACTAAAATAAACAGCTCACACAATAAACTACGATATATAAAATGTATGAAACAACACCAGCAGTCTCTATCATTTACAACACTACAACAAAAACCATTAATAACTGTGGCCGCAGAACTAACACTGTTAAACACCACAACACACCAACTATCTGAAATACTTTTCATTACAAAACACATGACAACATTCAACGACACATGACACACAATATAATGAACACTATTAACGCATCCCTTTCTAATAAAACCAAAACAGATTAAAAAAATAAAAGATCCTTCGAGCTAGCTAAGATAATAAATAACATAAAGACACTTACTGGGAACGTAACTTTTGATAACATTTGAATCAGTTGCATTTTTTCATTCAGTTCGGCAAACAACTGCAATTTCTCAAATAAAACTAATCATCACAATGTCTCGTGCATATATAAAGTTACCGGCAGTGAAAAAATCATATTGCATTCTGTAGACAATGTACAGTTGGACAAGTAGAAAGTGCAAGAATAATCTGTCTGCATATATCAACATCTTCATAACAACTCAAAGTTCAGCCAATCACGTTCCACCTTACATTGGTTCTGGGTTCCTAGTGATTTGTTCATAAAGATACGAGGGATGATGACAAAGAACTGCCAGATGTTGCCGTCATATTATACAGTCATATTTTTTTTTCTTGTACACTTTTTACTTGCTCATCTGTACAAGCCTACAACAATAACCTGACCCTGATTATAGCCGGTCATACTTGTGATTTTTAAATACGTCTTTGCAATTAAACCCGGTTGTAAAACTGGCGACGCAATTTGCAACAATCCACCAGGTTTTTTATTCCTATCGATGGCTTTATGTCACTTGCAGTATTTTTCTCTCCTCCATTTGGCAATTTCAGAATGGAGTGACTAATTTAGTGCGTACTCCCGTAATGGCAGAGGACGGGTGAGTGGCTGAGTGAGTGGATGGGTGAGTGGCTGGGTGAGTGGATGGGTGAGTGGCTGGGTGAGTGGATGGGTGAGTGGCTGAGTGAGTGGACGGGTGAGTGATTCCGTGAAGGAGAACGAAATGGGATGATTGAAGAGATGAAAAAAAAATAAACAGGAGAAATTGTAGTGAAAGGAGAACGTGGAAAATATAAGTGATGAGGATGTGAGAAAGGAGAGAAAATGGAAAATATAACTGACGGGGATGAATGAAAGGAGAAAGTGAGAAACATCATCCTCCAACCATTATTCTATGTTCTTAAAATGTCTCGTCTTTCTTCTCACCATGGACCATCATCCCTCCCTCCTTCACAACACCATTTCAACACTCCTTCCTTTCCCTTCCACCAACCAGGTATCCATTCCCATCTCCTTCAACCAACATCGATCCCTTCACCACTATTCACTTCACCGATCTGCCTCTCTCACTCAACATTTCTTAAGTCTTGTGTACCATCTGACCTCGGCCCAAGCAAGTTCATCCCCAAAGACGTTAAGGAGTTGTTGTTCAAGTATTAACTGAAAGGGTGAAATAGTTATCAAACAGTGGGGCGTCATTATCTCTTCCCACCGAAAAGCAAAATAATCCGGCGAGAGTCAGGGAAATGTCAAAACTATTCAACCATTGTTTGTGGGTTAACCATATTATTCCTCCCCATAATCCTTTTCCCCACACCCCCTCCCTCCACCTCCCAGTAACCCAACACTGGGGCTTGGCAAGACAGGGGGCGCCCGAGGGGAACTTGGGTCAGGATTTTTACACCCCGAGTTTGCTGCCAAGTTGCTAATTAAGGACCCTACCTGCCACACCTGCACACACACTTCCCTTTCCACATACCTGCACCACCTAACATTATTTAGTTGCTGAAATACTTTTGCTATATATTATTATGCCTATCATTATTACCCATAGCGATTTGCCACACGTAAAGGGAATAATAGTGAGATATATGTATGGTGTGTAATGAGAGATGTATGATAATATGACCAGGACTGTATAGGACTCCTTAGTAATAATTAATGATACCTACAACACCTGTACCTCAACATTAAACATCCGATAGTGTTCTCCCATAATGATGCGATTCTAAGAGAGGTTATAATTAAATTTGTTAGGAGTGAAATAAATGACTGCTAATTCCTCCAAACTATATATTCACCCAAACTACCTCCAAATACGAGTAGGGGATGTTTTGTTCAATATTGTTAGTAGGAATCATCAGCCCTTTATTCATTATACAGTAAGTAGTATACGGTACCCTACATCCTTATACCTACACAACACATAAGCCTCATCAGTGTTGCATATTAACAAACCTCAGTATTATTTGCTTAAGGGGTGCGGGAATAGGGGGACAGGCTTGGGGGGGGGGGTTAGGGGGTTGGCTACTATCATCACCATCACTACCATCACCACTAATATACTCTGCTACTACCATCACCATCACCAATATACTCTTTGCCAATTTCCCCACCAGCCCCCCATCACTATCACCAACACTATCATTTATGCCGTCATGACCACCATCATCTTCAATTCCCGAGGCTCCAATCACCAATTTTTAAAAGCGAGTCTATTTCCCCCAGGCTAGCCATCTGGCCGGTGCTGGCGCCTGAGCCTTGAGGATCTCCGGCAAATTACTTTCTGTCGATTCCAATTCTCTCCTCCTCTCTTTCTTTCTTTCACTCACCCGATTATTCTCTCAATCTTTCGTTTACTACATGGCTCTTACTTCCACTTTCCTTCATCAATGATTCATGTCCATTCATTCACCTACTTGCTTCATCCCTTTTAACAACTACTAACTTAAGTCTCAGTCTTATTATTTTTTTACTTTTCATTATAATCTATCTCTTCGCAAAATATCTCATCTTCGGTTTTATATTCTACTTTTCCTCATAACTGAAACACTTCTATTTGTTTTCTACTGTACTTAATCATTTGTTCATTTTATTTCTATTTTATAATGTTCAGTTTGCTTCTTAAATTATGAGGCCTTTAATATTAGGCTTGGACGATTAGCAAGATTCTCATTCCTAAAATTTGTGCAATGGAACATCACCTTTAGTATGAGATTCCGTTTCGTGGAGTGGTTTGAAAGTATGGGTAATCTTCAAATCGAGAGCAAAATTTAAGATCCATTAGCAGAATAATATCATATGTACGAAGTGAAGGTCAGGAAGTCCGGACAGGTGACTTTTAACCACTCAGGTAGCATTGTCAGTCGTCTCTCTCTCCCCGTGATGAAACCATTGCATATACTATAATATTCTCCGAACTTTTATTATTAACAGGTCTAGCAGCAACGAGAACCAACAACAGTAACAGAGAACAGGAAAACAGCAGCAACAATAATACCAGTAACCGCAAAACAGCAACAATACATAGCTATAAAACATTAGTACCAAAAATGACAACAAAGAATACAACAGCAACAACCAAGATAAACAAAAAAATTAATCTTGAGCCAGCCAGCCAGCCTTCTCTGTGCCACCATCACCAGCTGCTACGGGCACTTCCATCTCTCTCACTCCTGATTTCTCGGGAGACAACAAATCCACCTCTCTACCACTTTCCTTCGTGGGCGTTTGTTTCTCCACCCTACGTCCCCCACCCCCTCCCCCACCCCCACTCCCTACACACACACACACACACACACACACACACACATTCCCTGCTACTCCTCCACTTCGGTTTCTCGTTTCTCCTCCTCTTCACTTCCTCTTACCCTATTTCCATTTTCTTATTCTCTTCTGCTCTATGTCTCCTTCCAATCATCAATTGTAGCTCTATTTCTCTCTTCCCTATCATCATCATCTTACTCCCTCCATCATTCAAACACGCTCTCTTCTTTTATCTCTTTCATCAACTCTAGTCTATTTCTCTCTTCCTTTACCCCCTCCTTCCTTCATACACGCTCTTTCTACTTCTTCTCCCTCACTTTTTCGTCTCGTCAACACCTCTATCAAGCTCTTCATATAACTTTTACCCTTTCCTCCACATCGTTAAAATTTTACTTGCTTCTATATAACTTCTCATCAAGACCGACACTCAACGAACGTATACTGCAACTTCCTTCACACAAATTTCACCTCATTTTCATTCCTTTCGATTTGTCTATGTATTGTGTTGGTCAATTTGTTCAGATTTGTAGACTTGTGTTTTTTTTGTTTTTTTTTTATATATAATTATAAGATTGTACATATTCTAATACTAAGCTGTGGTCAATATAATATCTATTTGTCTATCTATCTATCTATCTAACTATCTATCTATCTATGTCTGCCTGCCTGTCTGTCTGTCTGTCTATTCGTCTAGTTCTCTAATTGTCTGTTTTTGTTAGTTTTTGCACTGGAATTACTATCTAACTTTCACCATCTTTCCTTCCCCCTCACTACCTATCTCTCGTTTCGTTCTCCTTTCTTTGCTATCACTTTTTCTATTCTTTTATGATCAGTTCCCCTTCCTCACTCTTTCCGGCTCTCATCACATTTCATCGTTTCCTTACCTCTTTTTTTAACCCATTGTTCCCACTTTTCTTTACCTTACTCCTCTCCCTAAAATCTTACCCTTACCCCCCCTTGCAGTTCTCCTCCCTTCCCTCCTCCTCTCATCCTTCATCATCATTTCTCAATCCTTGCAACCTTTTCCTATCACTCGGCTACTCCTTCCCATAGACATATTTTTATATTTTCCATTTTGACACTTCTCTCCACTTCCCACCCGTTCTCCTTTATCAACTTCCCTTCCTTCCTTCCCCCTTCTCTTCTATCCACTGCCCCTCCTCTTCTCGCAGCCTCCAGTTCTCCCCTCAATCCCTGTACCCAGATCGTCACCTTCTCTCCGGAGTCCGAGGGAAGGTAGAAGACGAGGACGGTGAGGAAGGAGATGCCAACACAGGGGATGATGAGGTTGACGGTGTAGAACAGAGTCTTGCGTCGCATCGTCAGGTTGAAGGTGATGTCTGTTGGCAGGAGGAAGACATTAGTTCCGCAGATTGGTAAAGTTGGATGTGAAATAAAAAATAATAATAGTATTGGTTGTTAGTTTGGTGTAAAAAAAATAGTAATACAAGTTGTTAGTTTGGTGTAAAAAAAATAGTAATACAAGTTGTTAGTTTGGTGTAAAAAAATAGTGATACAAGTTGTTAGTTTGGTGTGAACATTAAAATAATAATACAGGTTGTGTTTGATGAGGTAGGTGCTACTATATTATTTATAATTATATGGTGGATGTAATTGTGAATAATGAAGGTTTGTTACATGTATATATGAAGTGCTTACAGTAAAGTATATTATAGTAAGTAAATTTGGGATGTGTATTATGACTGGCATAGTTACAAAGGGCTGAGACAATATCACACAAAAAATATTATGAGATTTATTTTTATTGCCAGGGTTAGTATATCTATCAACATGAAACAGACACAGTATATAACGATGACAACATATTAGTGATAAAGGAGAATATAAAAAAAAGTAAATAAAATGGTGAAAATGAAACTGCTGCATGGTGTGATAGATAAATGGTCAAAGAATAAGTAAATGAGGAAGGAAAATGAGCTACAGTATAATGAAAGGTATTACAAAATATAAGTGGTGTTAAAATAGAGCACGAAAAAAAATGAAGAAAAACGAAAGAAAAAACGAAAGAAAAAATATAAAAAGAACGAAAAAAAATGAAGAAAAAACAAAAGAAAGAACGAAAAAAAAAAAAAAAAAAAAAATTGGTACCTGAAATCAAAAATGTTCAACAGGCAATACATGCATCTGGAAAACTGTTATTGAGTTTTACATTCAACCAAGATTTTATAGACTGCATGAGGAGGAAAGACCAATAAGCTCCTGCTACCCTACTACATACTACCTTTTCAATTCATACAAAAGAATGAATGAATTCTTTCGTATGTTCTCGTGAAATTGCAACACTCAAATTTTATCCCCAAATGCATACAAAAAGATGGTGACTGAAAAAAGAGAAATGACAGTAATATAAACTACTTTGATGATAATGTTAATAATACTGTAATCTGTAAATCAGCTACTAAATATTATATCACGTGCTGTTTGACCTATATATACACGTAGAGTAGCAGTAATATCCTACATAAATAATTAATAATAAAAAAATATTACATGCACATCCTATTAAAGAAATTTCCACAGTACATGGCATTCCCTCTTGCATCTTTTACAGTGGTGCAAGTAGGTATGTATACAGCATGAAAACAATATAATATCTACAGTATTATTTATATTTTTTTATGTGAGCACCTTGCCTTAAATACAGTGAAATACAGAGAGAGAGAGAGAGAGAGAGAGAGAGAGAGAGAGAGAGAGAGAGAGAGAGAGAGAGAGAGAGAGAGAGAGAGAGAGAGAGAGAGAGAGAGAGAGAGAGAGAGAGAGAGAGAGAGAGAGAGAGAGAGAGAGAGAGAGAGAGAGAAGAGAGAGAGAGAGAGAGAGAGAATGATCACTACACCAGAAAGTTTAAAAGTGTCAGGTGAGGGAGAGTGTTATTGCGAGGCCGGTATAAGAGTCCAGATAAGAGGCTGAAGAGGTTGATGATGGAGGGTGCAGAAAGAAGGAGAGAGGCTGGGCGAAAATGGAGAATAAGTTGGAAAGAGGAGGGAGAAAGATGAAGAAAAAAGAAAGATGGGAGGGAAAGCAAGAGTAATGAAAGGAAAAAAGGAGAAAAAAGAAAATATGAGTTTCAGAGGGAGAGTGAAAGGAGACAGAAAGGAGGAAGAATAAAGTAGATGTGTGGGGGGGGGGGAGAAAGGGGGGGAAGGAGATAGCATAAATAAGAGATAGGATAGGGAAGTGGGAAAGAAAAGAGGTGAGAAAAGAGTTGAGAGTGGATTGGAGTCGAGTTCAAATGGAGGAGCTAGGGAGAAAGAGGAATCCGAGAAAGGTGGATAAACGCTAAAAGGAGAAACGAAGGAAACTGGGGCATACGAGTAGGAATAGAGGAGAGGGGGCAGAAATAATATACAGATAAAGGGGGGGGAGAAACGTGAGGAAAGAGGAGGGAGGAATAAGAGGGGAGGGGAAGAGGAGGGAGGAATGAAAGGGGAGGGAAAAAGCAGTAATCATAAAATTGAAAGGTTGAAGGTGATATCACGTGTGCAGAGAGAGAGAGAGAGAGAGAGAGAGAGAGAGAGAGAGAGAGAGAGAGAGAGAGAGAGAGAGAGAGAGAGACCATTAACACAAACAAACCCAGCAGTTAAGTACACAAGATAAAGTATTGTAGCCGGCCACTCAACACACTCTACCTCCCCTCCCCCCCCTCCTCACGACACTACACACACACACACTGATCACTACACACACATACACTCACTGAACAATACACACACATACATACATACATACACTGAACGATCACTACACACACACACACACACTCACCGATCACTAGTTTTTCAATACCAGTAGATTATTTGGTTGTTACATCGCCTCCAACAAAATCTATAATCACATTATGTTTTTATCACTAACCGATATTAAGTTGTAAAGTGTTAATAAGATTCTGACATTTGCATAATCTTGTCTATCCAAAGGAAAATATTTGACTATAAACTCGTCGGTATCGGAGAGACGGTCGATCCCTCCCAATGTTGGAGCCAAACATACAGCACGGACCAAAACATTCTTCACAACACACAGATGTAAAATAGAATATACTATTTTTCTTGTAGTTTGTGAGGATATATATATAGTGATTCACTAATATATTTTCGAACGTATGAACAAGAGGATTTGATAACAACTTACATCAATGAAAGAGGAGGATGAGGATGAGGATGAGGATGAGGATGAGGAGGAGGAGGAGGAGGAGGAGGAGGAGGAGGAGGAGGAGGAAGAGGAGGAGGAGGAGGAAGAGGAGGAGGCGTGACAAGAATCAAATTTCCTTGACTTGACTGTACTGTACATAGTGCGGCATACAGTAAAAGCAATAAAAAAAAGCACACCCACACACACAAAAAAAAACCCTGTTTGAGGAAAGCCATAAGAATAGCCATACATCACCATCGCTTCCCCATTTCCCCCCATAATTCCTACATAACTCTCCGGCACATAGTGAAGGAACCCCCATCCCCCCCTCACCCCCCACCCCAAGGACACAAATCATGTCAAATTACCTTGTTGTTATTTTTTGTTTTCCTACGTTACCTTCCTGGCGTGTGGAAGTCATATATTTCTCCTTCCTCGTTGGATTTTACCGCTACTTTCTACTGTTATTGTTGTTGTTGTAGTGTGTGTGTGTGTGTGTGTGTGTGTGTGTGTGTGTGTGTGTGTGTGTGTGTGTGTGTGTGTGTGTGTGTGTGTGTGTGTGTGTGTGTGTGTGTGTGTGTGTGTGTGTGTGTGTGTGTGTGTGTGTGTGTGTGTGTGTGTGTAATACTATACCTATTACGTTTACCATCAGTACCTATCGATCTATAAATACATACATTCTATATACATACATATTTATCTATCTATCTATACATACATACATTCTATCTATCTATATCTTCGATCACTAATTAAGTTGGATAATATCAAAACAGGTTGTCAAGCTAGGTCAGGTCAGGTCAAGGCAGGTCAAATCTTATCAGTTGGGTTAAGGGAATAGTACAGGGTTGGTAACTCTGGTGTAACTGATTCCTCCAAACTATTCCAAGCAACAGGCCACCATTATTTTTGGTAATCTGATCCTATTCCTAGCATACTTTGGAGGAATCAATAGCCCTCTAATTCACCAACAAGAGAATTTTCCTTAAGGTAAATGGAATCAGGACTAGGAAAGTTAAAGGGAAGTACAGTGTTGGTAAATCTGGAGCAACTGATTCCTCCAAGCAACAGAATACCATACTTTTGTTCATCAAGTCCTGTTTCCTGGCATACTTTGGAGGAATCAGGGCGCTCCAATGTAACAAAAGTGAATTACCCCCTTAAATACAACCAAAGCAGGAAATGCAGTGAACTCTTCATTATATACAGTATACACAGGACACACGGCTAATTAACCTTCTCACCCACCTTTACAAATCCCATCCCGTTAATCAGTCAGGCAGTTCGATTACTCACTAATTCAGTAGTTGGTCAGTTAAGTAGTCAGTCAGCCAGTCAACCCAGTCAGTCAGTCAGCCAGTCAACCAGTCAGTCAGTCAGTCAGCCAGGCAAGCAGTCACTCAGGTGAAAAATTCCCCTCCTACTACACCCCACGTCACGCATTTAATTAATCAGTCAGTCTGTCAGCCGGTCAGGTCAGTGGGTAAGTAAGGAAACTCGCCTCTATTTCCTAGTTTCTATCACTATACTTTCTTTTCCTATAATTATATCATATCTTTATTTCGTCATTACAGTTTCCTTCCTTCCTTCCCCTTTGTCATTGATTAATTTCTAGCATCCACAATTTTTATTCATCTCACATTTTCTTAGTTCTCTCCGTTCTTTCTTTAATTTTCGACTTGCAATCCTGTGATAATAAACTAATCATGATAATAGTTTTACATTTTTTGCTAGCATTCATTCATTTTTATTTCTTTTTTTTTTTTTTTTTTTTGGTGGTGGTAATGGGGAGGGGGGCGTTTAAGGATTCAAGTAGACGTGAGGAAAATAAGGAGGGGAATTGTACCTGTGAAGAATGAAATTAGAAAGAGAAACAGCTAATGAGGCTGAGGGGAGATGCAGAAGTAGGAAAAATTGAGAGCTATAAAAAGAAGAGAATAGGGAGGGTGAATTAAACGAAGTCTTGGAAAGGAGGAGGAGGAGGAGGAGGAGGAGGAGGAGGAGGAGGAGGAGGAGGAGGAGGAGGAGGAGGAGGAGGAGGAGGAGGAGGAGGAGGAGGAGGAGGAGGAGGAGGAGGAGGAGGAGGAGGAGGAGGAAGAAGAGGAGGAGGAGGAGGAGGAGAAAGCGAAGGAGCAAGAGAAAGCGAAGGGACAAGGTTTATGGGACAATGCAGAAGTCGATGGGGATTAATGAAGACGGAACAGAAGAAGGTGCAGCAGAACAGGGAAATAAACATCTTGGGAAAGTTAGAAGACAGAACAGGAGGAAGTAGAGTGGGAGAGAAAAGGATTGTATGTAGGAAAGAGGAAGATGAGTGGAAGAAAAGGGAGATCTGAGAGGAAAAGGGTTAGGGTACAAGTAGAATGGAAGGAAGAGATAGAAAGAAGACTGAAGATGAAGGAATTGACAGGAGACAAGGAAAGGTGAGAGAAGAGAGCCAGGAGACAAGGAAGGGTGAGAGAAGAGAGACAGGAGAGAAGGGAGGATGGGGGAGAAGGAAGGATGGCAGAGAAGGAAGAACGGGAGAGAAGGAAGGACGGGAGAGAAGGAAGAACGGGAGAGAAGGAAGAACGGGAGAGAAGGAAGAACGGGAGAGAAGGAAGGGTGAGAGAAGAGAGACAGGAGAGAAGGAAGGATGGGAGAAAAAGGAAGAATGGGAGAGAAGGAAGGATGGGAGAGAAGGAAGGATGGGAGAAAAAGGAGAATGGGAGAGAAGGAAGGAAAGATGGGAGAGAAGGAAGGAAAGATGGGAGAGAAGGAAGGAAAGATGGGAGTGAAGAAGGGTGATAGAGGTCAGGTCAGGACGAGGGTGGGGGCGAAGTCTGGTAGCACTGCAGGGTTGGTATTGATCCTAGGACCACCTATCCACCCACTATCCCCTCCACCCACCTACCACACACTACCCCCAACACACCCCATGCACCCACTATCCACTCCACCCAAAGCAAACTCCACCCACCTACCACACACTACCCCCAACACAGCCCATGCACCCACTATCCACTCCACCCAAAGCAAATTCCACCCACATACCACACACTGCTCCATCATAATCCACCTACTATCCCTTCCACCATGAGCAAACTTCACTCACATACCACACATTATACTCACCTTTCATAGCCTATTTCACCCACTATCCACTTCCTTTGCCTCTGACTACCACAGCTTACTCCACCCATTGCATCCAAATACTGCTAGATTGATCCAAATTACAATTCTCAGGACAAACCACAACATTTATAATTGAAAACTGTTCGACACGTAATTTAAGTTTCAAATTATGTCTACCTTTACATAAAATCCATAATTAACTTATCAAATTAATATTCTATAAATAAACCATGTATTGTACTTCGTTTAACAAGACATATTCTTCCTCAAATATTCAGTGTACATTATAATACATATGGCTTAAAGTGATAAACTAACCTTAATTATACGTAATTTAGTTATCACAGAAAAAAATATATTTTCAAGTATTGATTTGCATAACACTCTAAAACAACTTGAAGCATAATAAACACATGACACAAAACAACCAAGAAACCCACCATCAGAAAGTGAAGGCTCGTGTGCTCACAGGTAACAACAACACACTACAATTTACACTGTAGGTTTTAGCCCCAATTCATTTTACGGTGACTGCATTAATTCTACGCAAATGTTTTGAAGGAAGAGATGGAAGAGGAGGGGAACGACAGGCGGAAGACAGGAGAGAGAGAGACAGGGGGAGAAAGAGAGAGGGGGGAGGAGGAAATGCAATTAAGAGTGGAAAGAGGGGAGGAGGAGAAGGGAAGAGAAATGTAAAGAGACAGCTATAAATACAAGGTGAAAGAGAGAAAGAGAATTATGCGGAAATTATATATAGGAATAAGAGGGGGATAAAAGATAATGAATGTTAGAGATACAATACATAAAGAAGGAAGAAAAATATAATATTAGTATTAACTGAGAACACAACAAATGTGCGTTCTAAACTTTATAAGAGGATGATATGAGGGTGAGGTACACAAGAAAATATTAAGGGACCCTGTGATGTAGTCAGAAAATTGGAGGTAAATAAGTCCTCCAAATATTGCCACGAATCACCACCTATATGGAAGGAGCTTGTTTCGTGGCATAGTCAGGAGGAATCAGTAGCCTCCAATTATCATACACGATCACAGGGTCCTTAAGAGATGAAAATCAATATATAAGAAACAATAATGTTAATATTTGGAGAAATTATTAAGTGGATAGTCAAATAACATTAAAAATAAAAATCAAGACCACAGTTAAATTTAAGGGAGGGAGAAAGAAGTAACATGTGAAACGACGCAGGAATAGAAAGAGAATAGGACAAACAATAAGGAAAAAGATGTTCAAAGAAGAGAATCATAAGGTAAGAATATGTAAATACGAAACGTCACAAGAACATTAAAAAAAGAAGAAGACATTTATGAGGAGAAAAGTAATAATAAATAGACTTAGAAAGGGAAAAAAGAACAACAGTTACATACATACATAAATACATACATACATAAATATCATTCACAATAATATATTAATTAAATGATCACCAAATGTAACAAAATGGTAGTAAAGACAAAAACTGCACCAACACTGGAGGTTATAGCAGCACGAAAGGTTTCCTCTCTGCCCTGCGCTCCCTCCGGTTAATTAGCACACTAAATTGAGAGATAGGAAAAGAAAGGAGAGAGAGAGAGAGAGAGAGAGAGAGAGAGATAGAGAGAGAGAGAGAGAGAGAGAGAGAGAGAGAGAGAATCTGCTATATCTGAGTACACTGAATTTTATAAACCAACTACAAAGTTTCCTGTACAAGTCACTGTACTATAGTTTCCTGTACTATATTCGGCCATGATAGGACCTGTGAATGACTATGCTACCTGTGTAAGTCGCTGCTATGATTTACTCTGTTGGAACATGTGACTGTTACCGAAGCAAGTCACCTACAAGTTTGGTTATGGTGTGACCTGTGGATCATCATGTTACCTGTACAAGTCGTTGTTGCTGCTGCTGCTGCTACCACCACCAACCAACACTTTACCTGGGTATGGTTCTTGTAGGTTAGGGAAGTATTCTTGGTTCCTCTTGGCCGGTACGTCCAGGATGTCCCACTCCACCGAAGCGTAGAACTCCTTCAAGTCAATTCCCAACTTGACGAAGTTGCTGCCCTTCGACTGACTCGTGTGTTTGAGATCAACCTGCAAGACATGGCCAAGGTAGAGGGTGAGGTGGAGTGTGAGGTGAAGGGTGAGGAAAAGGGTGAAACAAGAGTGAGGAAAAGGGTGAAACAAGGGTGAGGAAAAGGGTGAAACAAAGGACACAGTAAAGGTTGGAGGAGGTTGGTGCAAAAGGCGTGGAACAGACAATCCAATCAATTAATAACAAAAAACTATATTGGGCAGAAGGTGCAGCTGAAGAAGAAAAAAATCATAAGGGAAAAAGGTAACAAAAAGCACCATTCCATTATTTATTATTTACCAATCATCACTCTTTTCCTTATTTACTCACTCACGGTGTATTTACCTTATTTCCTTCCTTCCGTAATGTCTTACTCCATCCCATAGACTCCATCATTCCTACTAACTTCCTTCCGCCCATCCATCATTATATAATATTTTTCTCTTTCCGTTCCTCTTTCCCACATTAATACTTTTCCCAATTTCCTCTATTCCACCACACTTTTCCCTCCACCCAATCTCTTCCTCAATGTTTTCCTCTTATCTTTTCAAACTCCCTTCTTTCTCCCACATTCTCTCTCCTCCCAAATCCTTCCATCCCCCACATTTTTCCTTGCCTCCCTCACCTACTTACTCACCCAGACAGCCTCACTTTAAAAACATAAACAAAGAGGTTGAGACTCGTTTAAGGCTTGACTGGCCAGAGAGTCCTTGGGGGGAAAGACCTCGTCGCCACAAAGCCTTTCTTTAAATTGTTGTTATAAAAACAAAATATAAGTGTGCAAATTAATTCTGATAACGCTCGTGTACATACGGACACACACACACACACACACACACACACACACACACACACACACACACACACAGGAATTTAATTAAGGGATGAATATTTTGTGCCGTCTCGAGGGCTGACGATACCTTCCGTCTCCATGTGTCAGTCTGTGGCTGTCTGTATCTCAGCCATGTGTGCCAGTATGTGTGTCAGTATGTGTGTCAGTATGTGGCTGTCTGTGTGTCAGTGACTGTCTGGGTCTTCGGCGTCAGTGGCTGTGGAGGTGTTTTTTGGGCTGTCTGTTTAAGTGCAGTGATGGTGTCCTGATGATTATTAGATTGGTCGTGTGTGTGTGTGTGTGTGTGTGTGTGTGTGTGTGTGTGTGTGTGTGTGTGTGTGTGTGTGTGTGTTTTGGGTTGCATGTTGTCGTTTTCCAGTCTGTTTCTCTGACTATCCTTGTCCTCACTCCTATTCTCTTGGCTTCTTAATGTGTTTATTTTTCTATCCTTCTTTCTCTTTCTTGTTTTTCTCTCCCTCTCTCGCTCATTAGCATGCTCTTCATTACTTCTCTTTCTCTCTCACAATCACTACCTCTTTTTTTTTTTTTTTTAACTTTTTCAATTAAATCCAATTCTCCCTCTCCTTTCCTCGTCTTATTTTTCCTCTTTTCCGACTAATTTACCTTCACTTTTCTTCCTCCATTTCCTTTACTATACTTCTCACAAGACTCTTCCGTCATCACATTCCCTTCCATCTCTCTCTCTCTCTCTCTCTACTCACGAGAAGGAATAAAAAAAAAAATATAGTTGATTAAATTTAGTCAAGTTTGGTAACAGAAGCCATGCAGCACAAACCTCCCAGACCTAGCTAGCAGTACAAGGTTGGTGGATGACTAGTTGGTTGTTAGGTATAGCATATAGGTAGAGCCTATAGGTATAGTCTATGTACTGTATAGCTTATCTGGTAGGAGGGTATTTTGTGGCATAGTCAGGAAAAATTAGAAGCCTCCAATTCCCATACAAGATCACGAGATCTTAATGTTTATCTAACTGAGAAAAGAGCCCATCCCTACCGGTCATAACAAACAATATCAATAATGTTCTCAGACTGCATCTTTTGTACGTACGTATATATGTATGAATGAAAGATTTAAGAAGAAACATTTGATTCTTTAGATCTGCAGGTGAGTAACTTATCTATCTATCAATATTACGGTGTAAAATTCTCTGGCAAATAGTTCATGAATCGAATACACGCCTAATGTAGCGATAGCATTCTCCAATATCCGGTTTTGCAACTGTCGATACCCTATTCGGCGAGATAAATAATGTAAGTGACTGCGGGGAAGACAGAACACCAAAGTTATCCCGCAAAACAGCTAAGAATTATTCGTTTTCTGTTTTAGTTAAATGTTTTTTTTTCACAGCATTTTGCTAGGGTCAAATTTGCCTTGGTGTTTGCTTATAACAGCTTATTATTCTATCTATCAGTTTGTTTGTGTACCTGTGTTCATGTTTGTTTATTTTTAATTCGCTAACGCCAAACTATTCCACACTACTCGTACAAATCCCGTTATCAAACATTAACCAATAAAATATTAGCTTCTCTGCTACTCACTGTATGCATTTAATTTCTCCAGCAAGTATACTGATAATTTTTGCATAACCTCACTACACAAGCCTCTCACACCAGGCTGGAATAGGATGGTTGGTTGGTTGGTTGGTTGGTTGGCTGGTTGGTTGTCTATGTAATCTATTTTCGTTTTACAACAACATTCTTCTATATATATTTCCACACATGAATCTATTAGTTTACTCTTTGTCTATTCATTAATCTATGCTTCTTTGTAATTCTATGTATTTCTCTTCGTCCATTTCCAAAACTCACCCATCTCTTCTTCTGATTTACTAATTTATTCTCTCTGTTCCCCCCATTCGTTTATTTTTCTCAGCATCTGATGAATTTCAATTAATTTTTTGGACAAATATTTACCTCGGCGAAGTCATTTTCCCATAATGAACTGCCTAATTGCCGAGGTCATCAATTTTCATCACCCTTCATTATCATCGGTAATTGCCAGTCTCAGAACTCAGAAGTAGGAAGGAAGGAAAGGAAAAGAGGAAGGAAAGGAGGAAGGAGAGGGAGGCAAGGAAAGAAGAGAGAGAGAGAGAGAGAGATGGTGGCGGGGTAGAAGAGAGATTGTTAAGTCAGTTTTAGATGGAGAGAGAAACTTCCGTACTCGTACAAAAACCAGGGTATAAAAACAGGATAAAAGTAGAGTGAAGTCAGCAAGAGGGAGATTTATGTGGAAGGGTAATGGCAGGATAAAGTACAGGGAGGGAGGGAAGGTTTACGATCAGTTACTATGACAGGAAGAAGAAGGACAAGACAAGTTAGTAAGGCAGTAGAGGGAAAGTAGATAAGGGATATTATATATAAGACACCACAAATATACGAACTCAATTGAAAAAAGGCGTTCAAAATTAATGTAATCCACGCTGGCAGGAGAGAAGAGAAAAAAAACCCTCACCATATATTTGTATAGGCCTAAGAAGACTGAGCCAAAGGTATAGATAGGCCCTCACCCTTGTTCTAATATCCACCACAGGAGTCATTTCCCCTCTAGTACCTAAGTTTGTCTGAGAGGAGGGACGTCCATGGGAAGTTAAGAAAAGGGAGAGGGAGGATAGGAGGAAATTGGTTGGAGGGACAGGGAGACGGATGCAGGGGGAATTGTAATGAAGGGAAGTGTGGTAAGAAATAGGCCAAGAGGTTGTGTGTGTGTGGGGTGTGGGGGAGGGGGGGTTAAAGGGATGTAAAGAAAGGGATGAGGAAGAGGTGGAGAGACATGAGGTGTTAAGTGTGTAGGTAATTGAAGGGGCGATGAGATGAAGGAAAATGGGGAAATAATGAGAGAGATGGAATAATGCTGGTAGAGTTACATGAAAAGAAAGAGGGTGGAATGGAAAGGGAAGAACTAGGAACATGAGGAGGGGGAAGAGGGAGATAAAAGCAGGAGAAAATATATGTAAATTGGAGGAAGAAAGAGGTGCGAGGGAAGAGGAGGCATAGCAAGCAGAGAAAAAGGAGGAAAAAAGTAACAAAAGAGGGAATTGAGAGAATGGGAGAGGGGGCGAAATCCAAAGAAGGAATACATACCAAAACAGAGGTCAAAGGGATTGTGGTGAGAAAGAAAAGGGGAAATGAATAAAGAGACGAGATAGAAGAGGGGAGCAGAAGGACAAAAGACTAAACAAAGGGAGGAACGAAAGAGAGTTAGAGAAGTAAAGATCCTACTAAGAGGAAGATAAAAGGAAAGGTATAAGATGGACATATATACTTGAGACAAATATTTATGACTGTTTGGTGTGTGTAAACAAAGAACAGTAACAGTACGGTAGGTGATTACTTATTTACCACTAGCATATTTTCTGCCATATAATGAAATTAGTGGGCAGGGAAGGCAAAAAGAAGGAACATTTAGGGTAGATTGACATATAATGAATATACATAACCAAACTATAAATGAATAATGAATGAATGGATGGATGGATAATTGAATTGCGAAAAAAAATCGTCCATTTAGGAAATCGTTCAACTGGGATATCATTTGTTTTAAATAAATAAATAAATAATTAAATATATATATATATATATATATATATATATATATATATATAAAAGAAATGAAGGCTTTGCGACCTCAGCGTCCCATGATAAAATCTTAATAAAACTCACATGAGATTATATAAATGGAGGGCGATGGCGAGGAAGGCCCAGGAAAGTAATATTCTGGGTAGGAGAGGAAATTGGGAGGCGAGTTAAGAGGGAATAAAGACGGGACCATAAATTACCTGATAAAAGAGTATGAGGATAACTGTGACGATTTGGAGGGAACGACACAAAGAGAATATACATATATAATTATATATATATAATAAATTAAATTGTCTTAACAAAATGGGTGACAACAGAGGTATAGAAAGAAACCGAAAGAATAATTACGAGGCAAGAAAATAGAATATATAATTAGGTAAGATAGAAAAAAATTGAAAAGGGAGAGTCGAATGATGGTGACAATGATGAAGAAAAGGAATGATGGACACAAATGAAGGAGAGAAGAAAATCCAGGTGAAGGAGAGAAGAAAAGCCAGGTGAAGGAGAAGAAAATCCAGGTGAAGGAGAAGAAAAGCCAGGTGAAGGAGAGAAGAAAATCCAGGTGAAGAAGAAAATCCAGGTGAAGGAGAGAAGAAAATCCAGGTGAAGGAGAGAAGAAAATCCAGGTGGAGAGAAGAAAGGCTAAAGAGGTGCGTGAGTTAGAAAGGTCAAGTTGCATCAACGGGGGGCGCCGATCCCTACACAGTTTATCACCAACAAGGGAGTTCACGAGGGGGAAGGTGGGGGGGGGCAGAGGGGAAACCAGAAACAAAGGGAGGGGTAAAGGGGATATAAGAAAGGAAGGGAGGGATAGAGGGAAAACAAGAAAGAAGGAAGGGGTAGAGGGGAAATAAGAAAGAAGGAAGGGGTAGAGGGGAAATAAGAAAGAAGGAAGGGGTAGAGGGGATAACAGAAGGAAGAAAAGAACAGAGGGGGAACCAAAACAAAGGGAGGGAGGGGTAGAGGGGAAACCAGAAAGAAGGGAGTGGCAGAGGGGAAAGAAGAAGGGAGGGAGGGACTGAGGGGAAACTAGAAGGGAGGGAGGGGCTGAAAGAAAACTGGGGGAGGGAGAAGGGAAGAGAATAAAATTAATGAGAGTGACTATCCAGGTGCCAGCAAGGGGCAACAAGTAGTAAGTAAATTGTAGGAAAAATGTGAAATAATAATGGATATAAATTATAAACAGCTGCATGGGTTAAACAGGTGGTACTTTGCCTGCCCCTTCCCCATCCCGGTGTTGAGGAAGAGAAGAGAAAAGGAAGAGAAGAGAAAAGGAAGAGAAGAGAAAAGGAAGAGAAGAGAAAAGGAAGAGAAGAGAAAAGGAAGAGAAGAGAAAAGGAAGAGAAGAGAAAAGGAAGAGAAGAGAAAGGGAAGAGAAGAGTTGAGATAAAATTGTGATGGTAGGTACACATTGACTCCGGAGGGAAGGTTGGGTAAATAGATAGAAAAGTAGAGTTTCCGAGTTAGTCAGAGGAAGAAAGTTAGGGCGTGGGCGTGGTGGGGCTCAGATGGGATGGGAAGAGAGAGAGAGAGAGAGAGAGAGAGAGAGAGAGAGAGAGAGAGAGAGAGAGAGAGTGTGTGTGTTGTTGGTAATGTGTCGAGTTACTGTGAAAAGTGAGATGAGGCGACAAGGCAGTGGAGTGCAAGGAAGGAAGGAAAGAGAAAGAGAGATAGATAGATAGATAGATAGATAGAGAGAGAGAGAGAGAGAGAGAGAGAGAGAGAGAGAGAGAGAGAGAGAGAGAGAGAGAGAGAGAGAGAGAGAGAGAGAGAGAGAGAGAGAGAGAGAGAGAATGTGTGTGTGTAGGGAGAATGAGAGCAGTGTGTGGTAATGGCGGTATAACTCCGACGTCTTTCATTAGCTCCCATTCATTTAGACAAACTTTCACGAGGTTATAAGTTGAAACGAGGTAATTACTTGAGAAAGTGGTAGTGGAGGGTGGCATTGGTGGTGTTGGAGGAGGAGGGTGGTCGAGGAGATGGAGAATTCTTTTGGTGCATGAGAGTGTGTTTGGAGTCGGAAAAGTGGTGGTGGTGGTGTGGAGGTGGTGGTGGTGGTGGTGGTGGAGGTGGGTGGTGTCACTGGTGTAAGAAGTGGGTGAAGAGGTGGAGAGAATAGTGGTGGACGATAAGAGCAGAGGATGGTGATGTGAGTGGTGGTGATAAGCGTTGGTGTAGTATGGTGGTAAGAGTGGATAGAATTGGTGATGAAAATGGTGGTAGAGAATGATGGTGAAAGTGGATAATGGTACAGAGAGTGGATGTATAGGGATGATAGGAAATTACACCACAACAGACGAAACTATGTGGAAACAGCAGAAGAGAACAACTGCCACAAGGCTGAATTGTTTAGGTCAATAATAATGCAACTAAATAGAGAGAGAGAGAGAGAGAATGAGAGAGTAAGAGAGAGAGAGAGAGAGAGACAGAGAGAGAGAGAAAGAGAGAGAGAAAGAAAGAGAGAGAAAGAGAGAGAGAGAGAGAGAGAGAGAGAAAGATAGAGAAAGAGAGAGAGAGAGAGAAAGAGAGAGAGAGAGAGAGAGAGAGTGGGAGGGAGGAAAAATCTGTAGACCTCCTGAGTGACGTGGGTAGTGTTGTTGCAGCAGCTTTGGCAGCGTGTCTGTTGAAGTGCTTCTCAGAGTCAGGTTATTCCACAACATTTTCCTGAGGCACCTTCACTCCCTTTCAGCTCACTGCCTCGCAAACCCCTCCTGCATTCCACTCCATTTGCTTCTCCACTACATCCATTTCAGTCCACAGAAATCCCGACCACCTCCATTCTACTTCACTTCATTCATCCTCGATCTTTATACCTTATTTTACATTTAAGGTCATTCCAGCACACTTATACACAACTTATATTTAATCCAAACCCTGATACGAGGGAGCGCCTTCCTTTAACCCTACCTGGCAATCATCACTGCTATGCTACCTTAGTTAAATAGCATCTGTATTCAATAGCCCTAAACCTACAAGTACGGTAATCCATTCATCCATCCCAAACAAACACACTTCTATCCACATCAAGTTACGTGTATATATGTATCCTAAAGCACTCTTCCTTACAAAACATTATACACACAATGTTTGTCCTAAGTTCGTCCTTCAAACCGTTCGATCGTTACCCAGTTCGACTCTTGCCATCTTTTCATGTCACTACACTCCATTCCTCCCCAAACCCTATGTTAATTATTCTCGTCTCCATTACACGACACTATATAATTTAGAACTCTTCTCCACACGCCAAATTTCCACATCGTTCTACTTTCCTCTCTAAATACTTCAGTCCATTTTCCCTATCTTAATCTTCCTTCACTCCCCTTCTCTCTTATTCCACTCTCCCTCCTTTAACCTTACCCTAGTCCACCTCCCATTACCTTACTCCAATCTACCTCCATTAACCTTACCCTAGTCCACCTCCCATTACCTTACTCCAGTCTACCTCCCTTAACCTTACTACACTCCCCTCTATTTCCTACACGTCTTTCCCAGAGTTGTAATGTACTCCACACTCTTCCCAGCTTTATCCACCAAATCTCCATTCTCTCTTCCCTTCTATTATTCTCCAACTCCACCTCACTTTTCTCCTCCACTCGTCACCTTCACCAAGAACAATCCTAACCCAAAGTTTCTTCTAAGGTTAACTGATTCAATTGGACTGGGTCTCTCAGGGTCTCGGACGGTGGTGAATAGTGCATGGTAGTGGTGGTGAAAAGTGGTAGTTGTGGTGAAAAGTGGTAGTGGTGGTGATAAGTGGTAGTGGTGGTGAAAAGTGGTAGTGGTGGTGAAAAGTGGTAGTGGTGGTGAAAAGTGGTAGTGGTGGTGAAAAGTGCTAGTGATGGTGAAAACTGGTACTGGTGGTGGTGAATAGTGGTAGTGGTGGTGGTGAATAGTGGTAGAAAATAGTGTGCTGAGACTGTGGTTACAAAGGTGTAAATGGTAAAACTATGTTGTAGTGCTTAGTGATGAGGGTGGTGGTAAAATGGAACAGAGAGTGTGGTTACTATACAGCTCATTTTTATAAACTCAAGCTGTCTCTATCCTTTATCCTGTTTCTATCAATTACCTACTCCACCTTTCACCTCCCCTCCGTCCCTCTGCTTCTCTTTACACATACCCCAGTAACTTTTGCTTCTCGTGTTGCTTCTGCTCTCCACGCGATTTTTGTACTCTATTTCTGTCAGGACAAAAATCTGAGTCTCAGTTCAGAAGTATTCTCCTTTCCCTGGACAGTCCTGGCGGTTCCCTAAAGGACAATACACACAGAGCACATGCAGACACTTGAAAGGGAGCCAACACCACAAAAATGAATGACGACACAGGAACCAAGGGTGTGTCGTCGTCGTCGTCACATTCTTTATGAACAACCAGTAACCTCAGATTTCCTTCCATTATTCCGAATTTAACATATTCCTGGAAACATGCTTGTACTTTATTTATGGGTAATATATTTTAAACTATTAGACAGATTTTGTCAAAGGTAGTAAGCTGTAAAGGAGGAGGAGCCTACAGGAGCCTCCCAACCATGATATGAAACACCACAACTGTTGTCGTCGAAGTGGAATGTGTGTGTAGCAAAGTTTTTTCCCTTCCCTCCCCCCCCTCTCTCTCTCTCTCTCTCTGTCCCTGTGTCTCTTCTCTCTCTCTCTCTCTCTCTCTCTCTCTCTCTCTCTCTCTCTCTCTCTCTCTCTCTCTCTCTCTCTCTCTCTCTCTCTCTCTCTCTCTCTCTCTCTCTCTCGTACCTGCATTTTCCACTCGTCGTTCGTTTCATCTCTCATTCTCTGACGGCCAGAAGACAGAGACACGAACGGGAAAAACAAGCGAATCCTTGGCATTCCTACTGTCAGCAGGGAGAAGAGAGGACCGGGGAGTAAGGCTTGTAGGAAAGGCTGGGTGCAGAGGTTTGGAGGAAATGATAGGCTAGTATAGAATTTTTTGAAGGAAGGGCAGGGAGGAATCGCTGGTAGGGAACTGTGGGAGAATAGGTCGGTATGTATGGTTTGGGAGAAAAGGGTGGAAAGAAGATATGCAAAACAGGTTGGGAGGTAAAGTTGGTAGGAAACGTTGTAAGGAGAGTTAAGAGGAAAGGCTGGGAGAGGAGCTTTGGAAGAGGAGAGTTCCCACTGGCAAAAGAGCGTGAAGAGGGCAGTTGAAATAGAAGATGAACACGGGAGGGAGAGCAAAAGAGAAGGGAACAGAAACGGAAGTGTAACAGAGAAGAAGGGAAACAAGAAGACGCGAGTGTTGTGTTTTTCTTATTCAGATTTGGACCTAAATCCTTAAAAAAATTGTAAAACTTCAATATCATTTCATCTTTCCATTTCCGATGTCTTGCTAAGCTTTACAAAATTAATTATTTCTGACGTTTTTCTTGTAATCTGCTTCGGCTTATCTGGAATATTCTATACATATTATTCCTTCAACATGTTCTATTTCTTTTGTATTGGGAGCAAGGAAAGGTGAGAAAGGCTTACCACAAAAGGAGAAGCGATAAGGAAGTGAATGAAAAGGAAATTTCCAGAGAGATGACAAAGGGAGAAAATGAAAAACGTTTGTAAAGGTGGAAGAAAACGTTTGCTGAACAGACCTTTTCTTTTTCCTTTTTTTTTTTTTTTTTTTTGCTGGGTGTGAAAGACAGGATGAGTGGCTGTTGTGCCGGGAGGAGGAAAAAGAAGAAGAGGAGAGAAGAAAGACAGGAAAAAAGATTAAGGAGGAAGAGAAAGAAAGTGAAGAGACGAGGAAAGATGAGAAGGAAAGAGGAAGGATGAGAAGGAAAGAGGAAAGATGAGAAGGAAAGAGGGAAGATGAAAAGGAATGAGGAAGGAGAAGGAAAGAGGAAGGAGAAGGAAAGAGGAAGGAGGTGATGAAGGAAAGACTACGGAGGATATAGGAGAAAGAAGGGGAAGAGGAGGAAATAAGACAATTTAAAGAAATTCGTTTGCGTGATAAAAAGGAAATAGTTACTTTTACTTCGCTTGCAATTCTTTCTGTTCTCCCTCTTCCTCCTCCTCCTCCTCCTCCTCCTCCTCCTTCTCTTCTTCCTCCTCTCCCTCCTCTTGGCTCCTGTATCAAAGGCTATAAAAAATGACTGACTCCGATGCGTAAAAAAATAAAAACAACTTTAAAATGCATGACACACGTACACACACGAGACACAAAATATTTCTTTTTACCCTCTCCCAAATATTGTTTAAATGCTAGCGTTATCATGTGATACGTCTTGCATATGTGAATCTCTGGCCTGAAAACTCATGTAATTTTTCTCGCCAACCCTAACTCTCATTTTTAAACACCATCTTACACCTATCAAGTTTGTCACACATCCCTCTCACATCACACACACTCGCCATTCCTATCACGCCAACCAGAAATGTTACATGTGTTAGGCCAGCCACTGTGAACATCAGCCACACCTCTCACATTACCAACACCAGAGACATTAACCACAACTACAGAACCTGTCATTATATTTTAGTCAATTCTGTACCAATCACAGCTACAGTTACCGTACCTCTCCCATCTCGGTCGACTCATAGATGCATCAATAATTCCATTTACTTTTTTCCCCGTTTCAGTGCTTTGTTTTGTTCGTACTTTTTTAAGGTTTGTCGAAAAGCAAGATGTTCACTCCCAAGAGTTCATATTGGAGTGAAAAACATACTGAAACAAAACCGAGCACATGAAGGATGTTGGTAAATTGTAGAGCTACTGATTCTTCAAAACTATATTGCAAAACAGATTCTGTTCGAGGTATATATAGTTTACCTTAATATTCGACCACAACAGGTTTCCATCTTAAGTATTAACCCACATACAAATCGACTGTTCATATGAGGACAAACAGTTAAGAAAAATGATATATTTAGTCACAAAAGAAGTCACTTATAATAATAAAATATATAAATTAAACATAAATATATTTCCAGTAGTTACTCCGATCTACCATATCATATAACCGTTTTCTTTCACTAGGCCCCCCCCCCGTCCCCTTTAAAGCCATGTTGCCACTCAGAGGGTTAGTAATATTATACCTACTCCAGTACACATCTCACCCACCAAAAATAATCCATCAAATCAAAATAATACATAAAAAATAATAATAAAAATAATAAAAAATAATCCATCATACAGTAGACAAAACAGTGAACCTCGTAATGAAGCGAAATAAATATAATACCACATTACAGTATATGTCACATTATATATCTCTTTCCCTTTCGTTCTCAGATCAGAATAAGACTTCATTCTTCCTCTAACACTATTTTAGAGGGTTGGTGGACACTCGGGATTCAAGACAGAGCAAGGTTAACAAAATAGAACGAGAAGGAAGAAAACTGAACGAAGGAAATTTATACATGTGATAAAAAAAAACAAATAAAAATCCACAGGACACAATAGATCATCCCGAGAGAGAGAGAGAGAGAGAGAGAGAGAGAGAGAGAGAGAGAGAGAGAGAGAACACTATAAACAGGAAAGAGGAAATGCAAGGAGTGTTTTTGGACTTGGTGGTACTGACTCCAGAACCTACGAGTGAAGTTTGTGACAGCTAACTTTAGAGTTGGGTAGAGGATGGATGGATTCCGTCAAAGTAACCTACTACTGAGGCAAAGTTCTTGTTTACCTCTCTCTCTCTCTCTCTCTCTCTCTCTCTCTCTCTCTCTCTCACAATATTCTAAACGAGGCCTATATTAAATCACTTTCCTTTTATATTCCTTCCCAATTTTCCTTTTCTTTCTGTTTCTGACTCACTGGTTCTATTAGTATCTACTCAGATGAATCGTTTTCTCTTTAAAGTTTATCACTCTCACCTTCCTTCTACTTCAAACGGCGCTGAACATTATATTTAATTTTCTGAGAGCTCGTTTCATTATAATACAAGCGACACACCTGCCTTCTCTCGCTCATCCTCCACGAACGAAAAAAAAAAGAAAACAAAAATGGTTACGAACTTGGTGGAAAAAAAGGGAAGTGTGGCGTAAAAGGAAAGGAAAACGTGAGTTGAGTGTAGGATACATCACCAAACCAGGCGTAGCGGGGAGAGACCTGATCCCTGAAGCTGGATTATCAACACACACACACACACTCACCCCCCCCCCCACACACACACAGGTCTGGGTAAGAATGATAGGAGAGGTGGCGGTCCTTTTCTCTTGTCGCACCTACACCACGCTCCTGGCCACACTCCATCGCTCACCTCACTCCCCCCCTTAGTTGTTGTTGTGGTCACTGTTGATATTAGGAAGGAGAAAAAGGAGGAGGAGGAGGAGGAGAATGAGGAGGTGGAGGAGGAGGAGGAGAATGAGGAGGTACGGTGAACAAGCTATAGTTGTGGTGGTGATGGTATAGTGGTTCTTTTTGGGTCTGGGAGTTGGAGAGTTAGTGATCGGATCGTGGTTTGGTTGGTAGTGACAGTGGTGGTATTGGTGGAAGTAGTCTGATGGGAGTGGTGGTGGTGGGGGTTTGGATTTTGATGTTTGTGGTAGTTGATTTTGGATATGTTGGTGGCAGTGGTACTATAAAAAAATAAAAAATAAAAATTATATAGTGTTGTGGAGGTGATGGTAATGATAGTTTCAATGACGATGGATTTGTTAGTGTTCGTAATTGTGTAAAAGGCGTTGTAAATGTTCAAGTCTCTACATTTATCCTGTAATGTTATACTTACTCCCCGAGAGTATCGGACATTATAAAATGGAGAAAATATTGTGGGTCATCATTATCCGAATATACAGGTCATGTGGCTGAAAAGAAACGGGTCTGATTTTGCACATGAATCCGAGTATAAATTTGATGATGATACGAAGAAAGGAGGTCGGTTGTGGGGGTCGTAAGCCTTCCATTCAGAACCTCAAGCTTACGGAGGTTAGTTTTCCTAATGAGGAGAAGATGTAAGTGACTAACTGGTATCTACTGTTTTCCTACAATGTGCGACATGTTTATTAAAATCTCCATATAAGTTGTCTGCTCTGTGGTACTGTTTACTGTAATTAAGTCCTTCCATTCAGACAACATCATCAAAAGTTTCATGACCTTCAAATCTCTGTTTCATTCTGATTTAAGTATAACCAAAAGCAAACCACCTATCAAAATTCTAATGACCTTTAATTATTTATGCTTCACTCAACTCAGTGACATTTCCTTGGTATGAAAGCAAAAGTTATTAAGAAAATCTTGTCTTGTCTTTCCAATTTCTGTAACTCTCTCAACTGGAAAGAAGGAATGTCGAAAGCCGCATATTATTCACACTCCAATGTATTTTGGAGCTGCGTAAAAAATATCCATGAATGCTTGACTACTGCTGTGTGTGTGTGTGTGTGTGTGTGTGTGTGTGTGTGTGTGTGTGTGTGTGTGTGTGTGTGTGTGTGTGTGTGTGCGTGCGCGCTTATGTACGAAGTGGTTATGGGAAAGGCTACTCTGATTAAAAAACACAATCCCATCAAATTTTTTTTTTTAATATACACCATCACAACCAACACCGTTCACTACTCCACTAACCCACCATCCCTTCACTGTCACCCCACCAACCCTTCACTGTCACCCCACCATCCCTTCACTGTCACCCCACCAACCACTAACCCACCAACCCTTCACTGTCACCCCACCAACCCACCAACCACTTCACTGTCACCCCACCAACCACTTCACTGTCACCCCACCAACCCTTCACTGTCACCCCACCAACCACTATCTCACCATCCCTTCACTGTCACCTCACCAACCACTAACCCTACGTTACCCTACCCTTCCCTTCCCTTCACTTCAACACCATACTATCATGACGTCTCCCTTACCCACCAACCTCCTTTGAAACCCACAGGAACATCATCTACCCACCACTTCCCGATGATGAGGTTCCCTGATATTCACCTTCCCCCTTGTCAGCTGTCTCCATCCCTGCTCACCCCATTCTATTCCTGTCTGTCTGTCTTCCTTCCTTCCTTCCTTCCTTCCTTCATTTATCGTCTGTTTGTTTCTCTTCTTTCCGTCTTTCCTTCCTTCGTTTGTCGTTTCTGTTTATCTGTCTTCCTTCCGTCGTCCTTCCTTCCTTACTTCCTTCATTTATCGTTTCCGTTTGTCTGTCTTCCTTCCGTTCTTCTTCGTTTAAATGTTCTTCCTTATTTCTCGTTTTCCAATCAAAGTTCATTCAATTTTTATGTCTTTCTTTCCTTCCTCCCCGTTTTTCTATTTTACCCCATTTCTTCCTTCCTTCCTTCCTTCATCGCTTTCATATTCTTCCCTTCCAATATTTCTTCTGTTACCATCTTCATCCTTACATTTCCTCTTGCTCTCCTTCCACTCGTCTCCAGTATTTCTCATCATATTAATTTCCACCAGAGTGTTGCTAACTTCTGTATCTCTTCATGCAATTTTTTCAGCCTCTATTCATTAGATTTAATACCTTCCCTTATACTTTCTCCATTCTTCACCCCCTGTCATTATTTTCCCTCCTTCCTTCCTTCTGTGCCTGTCTTCCTTGTCTCTCCTTCGCACCTTCCTTCAGTGAGTGTCATTTTCACCGGACCACCTCACCTCTGGCTTTCGTCCCTCTCCCCTCGTTCCCACCTCTACCATCTCAGAACTCACTCCTTATCAACACACAGACTAGACCTCCAATCGCCCTCCTCCTCCTCCCCTCTCTTTGAAATGCCTTTCCTCTTCCTCCTCCTACTCTTCTGAATCAGTTCCCTCCATTGCTCAAACTCATTCCCTCACTTCCTACCTTCTCCTCCCTCCTCCTCCTCCTCGCTTTCTACATAGCTATACTTTTCCTTACTCAAGAAGACCGGTTAGCATAACAAATAAACAGCCCCACAAAGATCAAAATGTGTGTTGTTATTTGAAGTTACTCTGTATTCCGTTGTATATTCCTTTCTCCCCTTTCATTTCCCTCCCTCTTTATCCTTTCACCTCACCTCATATAATCCATTTCTTATTCCTCAGCCTCACTTGACATCCTAGTCACGTACTACTCATTTCCCCTCAACTAATTTTCATTCCTTCCTGCTTCTTTTTTGTAATAATTTATTTTACTTATACCCCACTTTCCTTCCTCCAATACCTATTCTTTTCATTATTTGTATTCTCGTCCCCAGGTATCATTTCCCCATTCTCCTCATTCCTTGTTTGTCCCTGTTCCTCTCCCCCTTTCCTAATCTGGCTTCTCTCTTCTTATATAAAGCTTCCCTTCACGTTGTTTTATCCTCTCTCCTCCTATGCATCTCAATCTCTCCCACTAAGCCTTTCTCAGGAGATTGCAATTATCTTCCAAGTATAACATCACCCTTCCATTACCTTACGTCCTCGGTAATCTCTTCTCAGCATCGTATTTTTTGTTTCCTCAACGCTCAAACATTTTCCCCTTGCACCTCCTCTCCTTCTATACCCCAGTGTCTCTCTAACAAAGACCCAATCACTGGTTAGCTATCACATCATAATATTATCTCGTACTCTGCCCATTTCCACTAAATTTCTTAACACACAAATCTTCACTGCATTTCTCTCTGCTCTACTATTCTCTCCTTTTCTCCCCCTCCCCCTTCTCAACTTTCGTTCACCTCTCTCTGCTTTCTAATCTTCTTCCTCCCCTCATCACCCCTACAATTCTTATCCATCCCTCTTCCCATTTTCCACTCCATAGTTTCACCTTCCCACCTTCCTTCCACACTCTCCTCTCCCCTCACCTTATACACTCCACACTCTCCCCTTCTCCCCTCCAATTCCTAACCTCCTCTCGTCTCCTCTATTCTCTCCCCCTCCTCACTTCTACTTTTTCCTCTTCTCCCTTCCATTCTTTTCATTTCCTCCTCTCCACTTTCTCTCCCTCCATCTGGTAGGCCGATATTGCTCTCCATCTGTTCAATAACTACACCCCCCCCCAGAGCCCCTCAACCCCCCCCACCCCCAGCTCACATACCGACACAAAGGAGAACTAACGAACCAAACCATGGATCTTGACCACCTGTTCTGAGCAAGTATAAAGACGAACAAAATGTGAATAAATAAGAAAAAAAAACTAATCATAAACCAAAACATTAATGATAAACGATGGATCAAAACTATTTACCTACATTTCGTTAAAATATTTGTATGAAAAAATTGACAGAAAAGAACAAAGTAGGATAAATAAGAAAAAAAAACAAAATGATAAACAAAGTCATTAATGATAAAAGATGGAACAAAACTATTTACCTACATTTTGTTAAAATATTAGTATGAAAAAATTGACAAAACATCAAAAACAGTAGGACATTAAACAAGAATCAAAACTGTGATGAAATAGCAAAGAACTGAAACGGAACACAGCGAGATGCAAATTATTCACACTTTTTTCTGTCACGCTTTTGCTTAGTTTATGAATCCTGTGTTACAAAATAAAACAGTTTATATGAGTAATATATTAATTTTTTTTCTTCTCATTTCACTTTTCTATGCACATGTATTTTTCGTCTCTTTGCTGTTCCTCTCTCCTTGCCTGATTCCATTCATAATCTCCATATTATTATATTGTACGCTCCTCCACTATTCATTTCCTCTTTCACTTTACTTCATTCTCCCATCCTATCCAGTCATTCATTTATTTTTGTTCTCATTTCTCCTCTTCCAATTCCCTTTCTTTATCCCCTCCCCTTCATTTCATTATATGTTCGCTTCTCACTTCCCTTTCATCAACCATCACTTCACTTTCCCGTCCACCTCTCTCTTCCACTTTTTTCCTCTCCATATCAAGTCTCTCAATTCTTTTATTCTTTTTGTTTTTTCTCTGCCTGGCCGTTGTTATTCACATTCCTCTCTCTCTCACTTACTCTCACTCTTTCTTTTTCTCTCTCCCTCTCTTATATTCCCCTTTTTCCTTTCTAACACTCCTTTTTTTTTGGGGGGGGGGGTCTCCTTTCCCTTCATTCCCATCACCCATACAATCAATCATTTTCTCCATTTCTATCTAACCTTTCATTCCCACCACTTGTACAAAACAATCAATCTTTTCCCCTTCTCTCTAAACTTTCATTCCCTTCATTCCCCATCACCCATACACGTCAATCATTCTTTTCCAATTCCTGCCTCCGCTTCCACTATTATTTACTCACCTGAAATCCATCGTAGGTCCAAGAGCCAAACTTCATATTACAGGATTGTTCGTCGAAGGGGAACCACTCTACATCGATCTCACAGGAGGACTTGTAGATGGCAGGGGGCCGCCACACCACCTCTCCCGTGTACTTGAGCGTCGCCTTCGTCATCAGCGTCACCTCGTAGTTGCCGTCAGCGCTGGAGGGGAAGAGATGGAATGGCACTTGGTGAATAAGAGATGATAAAAGATAATGGGGGAATTGAGTGACAGATGATAAAAGAGATACAGGAAGTGAGTAAGTGATGGTAAAAGAGATGCAGGAAGTGAGTACAGAAGATAACAGAGATGAAAAAGTGGGTACGAAATTATTATAAGAGATGGCATGTGGTAAGTAAGAGATGAGATGATAAACAGATGAAGTAAATTGAATGCAGAATGAAATAAATTACTCTACACTTCCATAGTCAATATAAATCTATCAATGAATCTTTTTTAGAGTCCTGTCAGATAGTTTGACTTATATTTATACAGGGTTGATGAAGATAATATATTACTGACTGGGTATGTATGTAAGAGAGAGAGAGAGAGAGAGAACAAACTAAGATAGAAAAATACACATGAGTGGTAGTCTGAAGAGAAGGCAGCTGAACACGGCTAAATCAAGTTACAAACAGTTGTACAAAGTTCCAGTTATACAATGTTACTACAAAGTTACACAATTATAAAAAGTCACACAAAGTTAGTAAGTTACACAGAGTTAAGGTTCTATCACACGAATACCTATTTCCTTCGTCCTCCGTTCCCAGGGCAGGTTGTCATTATTATTATTATTATTATTATTATTATTATTATTATTATTATTATTATTATTATTATTATTATTATATATATCCCTCTTCTTTATTATTATTTTCATTTATATATATATATCTTTTTTCTTTATTATTATTTTTATTTTCATTTATATATTATTATTATTATTATTATTATTATTTTAGTGTGTTGGTATTCGTTGGTGTATGGAGGGAGTTGGAGGGTGAATCAGATAAAGGGGGGAACCAAGTGAAATGGGAGGGACGTTAGGTAAATAAAAGAGGTCTAGAGAAGTTAGTGAGGCTGGAAAAGAGGGACAAGAGGGAAGCATGAAACGAAGGAAAGAAAGATAAAAAATAATGAAACCCAATGAAGCAAAAGAGGTACAGAGTCGAGATCAAGGGAAGAGAGGAAAGGAGTGAATATAAAAGGAAGAAGAAATAGACAACAGAAAAGAAACATGTAAAAAAGAAGCGTGGTAATTAATTTAGGACCCTGTGATCGTGTGTGAGACTTGGTGGCTTCTGATTCCTCCTGACCATGCCACGAAACAATCTCCTTTAATGTAAATGGTGTTTCGTGGCAATATATGAACGACTCACTAACCTCCAATTTTCTTACTACATCACGGGGTCCCTTAAACGAGGAGACTACAATGCATATGAACAAAACATCGATTTACAAAAAATAATTAAAAATCAAAATAATAATAATAATAATAATAATAATAATAATAATAATAATAATAATAATAATAATAATAATAATAATAATAATAGTAATAATAACAATAATAATAATAATAATAATAATAACAATAATAATAATAATAATCTAAATAAAACAATGCAGAGAAAGATACTGCTCAAGTATTGAGATAGAAAACAATGTCAAATAAGCGTAATGGAAAAGAACTGCAAAAAATAAATATCAAATTAGCAAGACAATACTTGGGTAAGTACAATTTCCCGCAGAGAAAGACAAAGAGCAATTGAGAAAATACGACATTGCATTAAAAGATGAATACGGGTAATAAAGATATAATGTAAAGGAGAGAGAGAGAGAGAGAGAGAGAGAGAGAGAGAGAGAGAGAGAGAGAGAGAGAGAGAGAGAGAGAGAGAGAGATATCACCTCACTTAAAATACTAAAGACTATAAACGTTACTGAAGACAGTAAATCCGTAATCGATGGTGCCTCGTTACCTCCTGTAGTGCCGGTCAAGTGGCACTCCAGTTGAGGGCCAGCTCAAGTGCCACCCTTCCAAATCTTTGTTCGATCGATCTAAGCTGATTTTATTTCTTTTTCGTAGATAAAGTAGGTACAATGAATATAACATCAATTATTTCTATACAATATTTGACTGAATTTATTTGGTTCGGGCTGGTATTAACTTCCGTGTGATTCTATTTGCTTGCATTGCCATCGATTTGTTATGGGACCCCGAGGTGTAGTAAAATAAAAATTGGGAGATAAATGAGAGCCTTGAAATATTGTCACGAAACACCAACTATATGGAAGGAGCTTGTTTCATGGCATGGCCAGGTGGAATCAGAAGCCTCCAATTTACAAACACGATCACAAGGTCCTTAATTAAGCACTACCACATTTCTACTCTTGCTACCCATCACAATTCTACCCTGGTTGTCGATCTATATATAAAAAGAAACAGCATTTAATTAACGCTCTGTGCAATAAAATTTATATAAAAAACAATATACAAATTTTTAAGACCTTGACCTGGAATCCAGAACAGAGGAATTCGTTTCTTCCTGGTTTGATTTATATTTCAAAGAGACAAACAGACAGACAGACAGACAGACAGACAGATAGACAGACAGACAGATAGACAGACAGATAGACAGACAGACAGACAGACAGACAGATAGACAGATAGACAGACAGACAGACGGATAGAGAGATGAAAACAAAAAAATAAAATATGAATTAGTTCAGTAGACAGACACCAAGACTGGATGATAGACAGAGATATATGATGATATAATGGAAACAGTAAGGAACAATAATACCTACAGTATTTACATAATTATAAAACACTAAGAAAATATAGACAATTTAAGAAAACCAATAACAAATATCAACATCTATTGGATATTCATTTATATAACTTTTCTGACGACAGTATCAACAACAGGAAAGTTACCGTCATTAGTATTAAGATAAAAATGCTTCGGTACGTATTGAGCTATTAATCTAAACACATTAGTCATTTACCATCTCCTAAATATATTGTAATAACCCAGGTCTGGTTACGCTTCTCAGAATATTAAATATGAATGAAATTTTGTGTGTCAACCAAAAATATGAATGAAATTATGTGTGTCAACCAACAAACAGACTGGTTCAAAACTATACCTTCACACACACACACACACACACACGCTAGCGTTTCTTCTGTTTATTCCTACACTATTCAATCAATTCCCCTTCTTTTCAGCATCTTATGGTTGCAATCAGTATCTCCGGACCATTTCCTTCATTCTACTTTCTTAATCCCACTTCCTTCATCCTCCCATCACTCCATCTCCAACTTCACCATTCAATACGATGGATATTTTCCGATCGTTCAGCTTCACTCTTTTATCTAGCATGTCCCCACAACAACTTATTTATATAAAAAAAATATTTTCCCCATATATTAACATTCTACAGCCACATCATCTCCCACCATAACATCTCTCTTTCAATATATATCTCCATCGTTCAACAACACATAAAGATGAACCACCCCATCTCAAGTTATGTCACACCATCATCGTCGTCATCTTCCCATTCATCGTGTCCCTTCAATATATTATCACAGCCATCAAACTTCTGTATCAGTGGGCCAGTTTTTCCCCCGCTATCAACCCGTCACCGCCTCAATGATCTCGCCATCTTTCATCAACACGAATGTATGTTTCCTTCCGCTTTACACTCCTTTAGCCTTTTCTCTCCAGCGACCCAACCATAACACGGTCATCAAGTCTATTCCTTCAAATCGTTCTATTGCTTATTCCTGCTTATTGTAATACCTGAAAATATATATCTACAGAGACCTTTATCTATATATATCTGCAGAGTCGATATATATAGTAGATAACGACAGGAGGAAAAGAGGAGACGAGAAGGGAGAATGGAAGGTGGGAGAGAGAGAAAAAAAAAATAGTGCGAGTAGAGACGAGAGAGGAAGGCTATTGTGGTTGTGGTGAGATACGTGGCAAGAGGAAGTGCTCAAAACCCTGCACTCACCCCTTGTTATCCTGCCTGTCTGCCTATTTGCTTTTCTCAGCCTCCCTGCTTTCCTCTGCCTTTCTGCCTGCCTGCCTGCCTGTTTGCTGTTCTCTGCCTTTCTGCCTGCCTGCCTGCCTGCTGTTTGCTGTTCTCTGCCTTTCTGCCTGCCTGCTTTTCTCTGCCTCCCTGCTTTCCTCTGCCTTTCTGCCTGCCTGCTGCTTTCCTCTGCTTGTCTGCCTACCTTCCTGCTATTCTCTACCTCCCTGCTTTCCTCTGCCTTTCTGCCTGCTTATATGTTTGACTTTCTCTGCCTATCCTAGTCTTCTGTTCATCGTTCCTATCCTTCCTTGTCTGTCCCATCCTGTTTAAGTCGCCTTCCATGACCCAAACCTGCCTCTCTTACCACTCTCACCTTACCTATCTCTTTGCACCTACACTTGCTACTTTTTTCTCCCTGCTGTTCCCTGCCTGACTCACTTCTTGCATGTTTGTTTGTGTTTGTTGCAACTTTGTGTTTACTTGTTTGTCTGCTTTGATGCATCCACAATCTCCGTAACTACCCTCCCTGATGTTTCTTTTGTCTCTTCTGATGGCTTGCTTCTCTGCCTCTGTTGGCCCACATGCTACTGACTGACCATGCAATTTCCTCTCTATGCCTGGCTGTATGGCGGTGTGTTTGTGGGTCATTCTGGCCTGTTTCAGTATATATACAGTATGTTTCATCTGTCATTCTACAAGTTGTACCCGTGTGTGTGTGTGTGTGTGTGTGTGTGTGTGTGTGTTTTGTGTGGTGTGTGTGTTTTGTGTGTGTGTGTATTTTCGACTGTCCTAATATCAATATCGATCAGGACGGGCGTGATGTCTACATATCTGCCTGAGAGCTTCTTGGCGTATTATATAAGCTTGTGTTTGTATTACGCTGCACTTTAAATACGCGCCCCAATGCAGCCCGATCCTTAGAGAGGCAGACGAGGATGAACACCATTATTGCTGAGACCTACATGCTGCCATCTATAAATATTCTTCTTCTTGTGGGTGCGTTCTTGTGGGTCCACCTTCTTTCATCTCCCACCTCTCTTTCAATAATATGTACACATTCCCTATGTATTCATGAGTTCTTGTTCATGTGTGTGTGTGTGTGTATAAAGTTCAGTAATTTTACTATATTTCCCAACTACTTTACATCCTCCCAAGCCTCTCTTCACTGACCTTTCCTGACCTTCTTCCTGTAGCTGACTTTTCTCCCTTTCCTGACCTTCCTCCCGTGTGGCTGACTTTCCTTCATTGACTGACCCTATACTCTCTGTCCAAACCTTCCTCTCTTGCCCAAACGTGCTCCTTTATTCCCCCCTTTGCGTCTGAACTTGCTACCCTGCCTGCCTGCATGCCGTTATGACTACTGCCCTGCTTGATCTTCCTGCATGACTTCCCTGATTACCCAACTTCATTTTGCATGCAGCCCTTCCCGCCTCACTGCCTCTCTCTCGCCCTGCCTCCTTTCATCCCCGGTTCTCCGCTTCTCTGCTGGCTCGTAACATTCATTTTATCCTTTTCCTCTTCCTCTCTTCTACCCGCGTCTTTTCCTCCCCTCTCTCTCTCTCTCCTCCAAACCTTTCGCTCTTTTTTGTCTATGTTTACGATTAGTTTTTTTTTATATTATTATTTTTTATTTTACCTGCGCATCATCGCTTTAATATCATGTACGGTATTTTTTTTCTTTCGTTCGTTTCTCTCTCCTCCAGGTTTCCTTCCCGTTTGCCCAATTGCTAGGGTTCCTCGTGTCTTCTGTCTGCCTCCCTTCCATTCTGACCCATTCCACCGTCACACCTAATCTGCATACCTAAATGTCTCTTCACTCCCCTTTGTATTTGTTCTCACTCCTTATTCCTCCATTCTCCTTTGCCCCCGTGCTTCTTCCTCCCTTCATCCCTCCCTGTCCTTCCCCATTGGCTGACCCAAAAGACTCACATTAGCGGCCACCATCCCTATAAGGAGTCCATTTGCTCCCCTGGTTGTCCTGTATGCCTGCCTGCCTGCCTGCCTGCCTGCCTTCTTGTCATCTTGCTCGTTTGCTTGCTTTTATCTGCATTCCTGCATTTCCCCCGCTTGTATGTTTGCTTGCCTGCCTCATGTGTGTACCTGCCGATCGATTTACCTGTTTCTTAGCCTCTTTGCTTGACTGTCTTCCTGCTCATTTACCTGATAATGTAAATCCCACCTTCTCTTGAACCTATCCAGAACAAAATAATCCTGAATCCTGTGTGCCATGAGTACAGAAACACACACACACACACACACACACACAATACACTCAAAACTGTACCAATATTACTACTTATTCACAATTGTACACATCTACAGTCTGCGGTGAAGAAACTTGCCTGACATACCGGTACTGTACAACAACACATACATACATACATACATACCAGTAGTTACATCCTGTCAGACAAATATTCATCTATACATAAAGCACACTCAACCGCTGATACCCACACACTATTCATACAATAACAAAAATACATTAAATGCTTTATGAATTGTTCTCCTTACTCAGACAAACATTCAGCCACGCAACACACACACACACACACACACACACACACACATACTGATACATTCTTATCTTTTCTCATTTCCGCTTAATTTCCCATTCGCGTCTGCCATGATGGCGGCATAACTCCCATCATGGCAGGGCAGCTTGGGAATATGAGAGAGAGAGAGAGAGAGAGAGAGAGAGAGAGAGAGAGAGAGAGAGAGAGAGAGAGAGAGAGAGAGAGAGAGAGAGAGAGAGAGAGAGAGAGAGAGAGAGAGAGAGAGAGAGAGAGAGAGAGAGAGAGAGAGAGAGAGAGTACACTAGTTGGGGGTAAAAATAAGTGAAGGGGAGTAAAGTAGGTTGAAAGAAGTGATGGACTTAACGAGGTCGGAGCAGCAGGGTTAAAATTATTATAATGAAAATTGGTCGAAGAGATGCATGGGAGTGAAGGGGTTGAAAGGGCAGGGCTGGAAAGTGTGGTGGAAAGGAAGGGAGAAGAGCAGTTGAAAAGGTATAAGAGACTTGCATATAGGGTTTATTGTAGTCAGTTAAATGGAAGTGAGAATATCAGAGAGACGGAGACTGGGTGAACTGAAGTATGCAGAAAAGGGAGGGAATATGACAGAACGGAAGAAGGGAGAGAGGAGCAGGAAGGAGAGGAAAACGAGGAATGAAAAGTTTAAGGACGAGCAACGACATTATATAGAGTGAGGAAAAAGGGAAGGACAGTAAGGACAGGAACAGTGGGAATGGGAGAGGAGCGAGGAGGGGAAGAAGGGGGAAAATGAAAGACAGGGTGAGGTGGAGGATAGGTAAACAAAAAAAAAAGTGCGACAGAGACAGAGAGGAAAAAAAAGGAGAGAAGATACAGAAGCCTGGCTGAAGGGTGTAAAAGAGAAAGATCTGGAGGGACAAAAGGGGGCAGGGGACCGCTAAAGACCAGGCAGGATCAGACAAAAGAACCAAGGCAATGAAAAATGGATAGACTCATAGACTGTTTCACCACACAAAGTCACACACAGACAGTAGCAATACATACCCGATACATCATACGGTATCTATAACAGGTACGGTAATTGTTACACACTAAGTATTTATGCATGACATTGATATATACATGCACAATACAATATGCATATATATACAATACAATATAATATATTCACCATTTCATTCGTAGATGAAACACACACACACACACACACACACACACACGTGGCTTTCATGCCAAACGCTCCACAAGCTGAGGAAGGAAATACCAAAGCCTGGGAGGAGGTGAAAAGAATGGCGTGGGATGAAGAAAAACTTTGTAAAGGGGAACACGCAAAGGATTCCAAAAGAAGAAAGAATTTATAAGATGATAATAATACACATGATGTCAAATCTAACAACATTCGATATAAAATCGATAAATTCTACAATAATGTACTGTAGAATAAAGATCATATGAAATAGGAAAAAAGGTGAACATTACAGCAGAAATGAACTTTCATCAATGTTTACAGAAAATACGATAAACCAGAAAATTCCTGACAAGAAAATACAACCTCCTCTCTCAAAGGAAGGAAAAAAAGCAACTCACAATTAATATCAACTGGAAACAAAAAATATAAGTTTATACAAGAAGTTAAACATTTCAGTCTGATAGTTCTTAATGTTTTGACACGTGTCGTATATAATAATAATGAAGTCCAGGTCAATCATCACCAACCAATGCAACTCATCACGTCACAGAGGGGAATGTGTGTCAAGGTAAATATAGCTACGAGTACCTATATTTACTTTGATGTGTGTGAGTGAAAAGAAAAGGTGGAAGTGGATAGCGAGGAGGAGGAGGAGGAGGAGAGGAATGATAGCAGAAGAAAATTGGTGAAGTAAGGTGTGATGAGAAGATATGAGATGACTTATAAGTAATGAAAGTTTAGGAGGAAGATCCAACACACTTTCTACATACATACACCCGCATTAATTTCCTACAATCTCTCTCTACGTCCTTTGGTCAGATTTGCTCATTAGAAACAGCGCGTGTCTTCTAAACCTCTATAATCAGGTAAGGATGGGGACGCCTTTGCCTGGTCCGAAGACGAGAGGAAATTTTGATACCGCACTTAACTTTGAGATGAGGCTCAGTTCCTTCACCCATCCATGAAGCCAAACTTCTCTCGCACACCCACACATTTTTAAGTTATAAGTTCTCGAAAATATTTTATTTATTTTATGTCCTTTCCCACCTTCTTTCTCTTATTTTTTTCTAGTTTCGTATAAATATTTTCATCAACTTAATCTATACTTATCTATTCTCACTGTATCTATCTTTGTGTAACCTACGGCATTTATCTATCTTATCGGTATATGAATTTACATTTTGTTCCAAGCAAAACCTTTATAAAGTAATTTAAAACTTAAATTGGTAACGACAAGGGACAGTCCTGCAAATCTCTCTATTGAAGTTATACTGAGTTGTCTTTGCCGTGTGTGTGTGTGTGTGTGTGTGTGTGTGACGGACAGTAGAGTAGTGCCAGGATATAATTGGTGTTGTCAGTGTGGTACTGGATTCCGGGAAGTGAAGGGCTGGCTGCTTGATTTATTTGATCTTACTCTCTTTTCCTTACCAATATATATATATATATATATATATATATATATATATATATATATATTGTGTGCGCATGTTTGTATCTATGCTAAGAAATGCATATTAATTGTATATTTCAAAACTGAAAATATCTTAATGAAGCCACACCAAGCTTTAATCATCAGAGATCACAAAGCTCCTCCTCCCTGTCCCTCAACACATCCTTCCACTCTTTCCTCACAAACCTACATGTTCGTTTCCCCCCACCTTTCAATCTCTCTACACCTTGCTTTCACTCCACCCTTCGCTCCTCTTCCTATCATACCCCCGAACTCTTCTTCTTTTTCTCTCTCCTCTACATTTTAATTTCTGTTCCGTCTGTATACTCTCCACACAACCCTCTTCACTCGTCCCTCCTAAATCTAAGCGCCATCTCCTCATTCTCTCATCATTCCGTTTCACATTAATTTCTGTGTATCCTGTACCAATTTGTCTCCTCACATGCCATCCTTTCATCCAGTTCCACCCCCTATCTTCCCCCTTCCCAGATCCAGGAAAGCAACCTTCCTTCCCTCTCCCTTCCCTAACGATTCCCAGAAGAGCAGTGTACCGTAGCTCCACAATCATCGCTCAGACCAGACTATCCCCTCCCCCCCCCCACACACACACACCCTGATGCTCTCCATATCAACCTCCCTTGTCATCAGGTTAACTGTAGGTAGTTTGTTTGGCAGTTAGTTACTTAGTTAGAAATGTTAGTCATGCGGTTTGTTACAGGCCAATGATCATGTCAGTGAAATGAAAGATATAAATTCTTCTTAACTTAAAGCAACACATGAAAGTCATTTGTAGAAGTCAATTTCGTGGTTTAGTTTGGAGGGATCATTGGCGTTCATTGTGGCGATAAAATCTTAGTCCCAATAAGTACTCCCTGAGAATTTATTCCTCTCGATTCATAAATGTTTAAAGCAAGTATATAACATAATTTCATAATAGAATTCCGATAGATATCCTTCCCCCTAATAATCTTGTCTAGCGTTAGCCATCCCTAAGGCATTATATTTATTATGTTTTGTGTCATAACCTGGACGAATGAGCGGGTCTCCACTTCGCCAACAACATCATAATTATAGGCCCCTTAAGATGAGGCTGTGATCAATACGGCAGCCAGCGCTATCATGCCTTCCACACTCTTGCCTTCAGGAAGTGCTCTATGCCAGGTGATGGTGACAGTGATGGGCAGGAGGAGCAAGAGGAAGAAGGGGAGGAAGAAGAGGAGGCAAGAGGAGGAGGAGGAGGAGGAAGACGACGTAAAGGAGGACAAGAATAAACAGAAGAAAGGGAAGAAATATGGGACAGAATAATAATCAGGCATGTAAACAGCAATTAACTGATGTGGACTTAACTCGTTTCTTGTGTCTCTTATAACCGACTTACTGGCAAGAGGGAAAGGATACTAAACACAGATGAAGATGTGTGTGAATGTAATCAGGTTAATGAAAGGAAAAAGAAGCAGCTGGACTAGACAAGAAGGGATTAAAAGAAAAACTGAATTGGAGAAGATAATCAGAATTTGGGGTCATAACTGGAATAAGTAGCTTAAGAGGGAGAAAACGAGGCAGGAGAAAATATTACTACTTAAAGACATAAGAAATACACTAGGTAATAGTGAAGGGGGCTTAAAAAAAAATTCTACCCATTTTTTTTTTTTTTTTCGGAGAAGGATCGACTAAAACAGAATGTGGGTAAACCTAAGAATCCTGTGATCGTGTATGAGAATTGGTGGCTTCGGATTCCTCCTGACCATGCAACGAAACAAGCTCCTTCCATATAGGTGGTGTTTCGTGGCAATATGTGAAGGACTTACTAACCTCCAATTTTCTTACTACATTACGGGGTCCCATAAGTGCATCAGAACCTCTTTTTCAAGGGGGGAGGGAATGTCGAAGGTCAGGTCAGGTCAGGCCAGGTCACTTTTGTGATTATCTGGTTATCGTTCAAATTATAAGCTTCTCTATCTATCAGATGCATAATCGTTTATAAATAATGAAAGGAACAACATTCAAACTTGGAAAAATAAGCGAGAAATATTAATAATCGATAAATGGTGGAGCACGAACACCAACACATTATACATAGAGCGAGAAACGAGGATATTAACGTGAAGAAAACAGGCCATTATAAACCAGGCAGCCAGAGAAGTGGAAATTCATAGAACTATACACATGTAATTACAGCAAGTCTCTGGAAGGTAATGGCAGGTAATTTCCGTCAGTTTGTTGTGGTAATTATAGATAGTTTAGTGAGGAACTTGATTGCGATATAGATGTTCATAGAATTCTAATGGACATGAATTTAAGTAGGACAAAGAGAGAGAGAGAGAGAGAGAGAGAGAGAGAGAGAGAGAGAGAGAGAGAGAGAGAGAGAGAGAGAGAGAGAGAGAGAGAACAACAATAAGGAGAGATAATATAGATAGAAATTATGTACTATGTAGAAGTAGATAAGTCAACAACAGAAACAGCTGATGAATATAGAACCAAAACTCCTCACAGCGGTAACAGTAGAAGTCGTAAACAAAAATATAGTTGAAATATAGTTCATAAAGGCAAATAAGGATACTGCATGGATGTAACGTTTGAAAGGAGTCACAGTATTATCATAATCATACTACTACTACTACTACTACTACTACTACTACTACTACTACTATAAATAATAATAATATAGATGATAATTTGGGTAATATGAATAAGAATAATATTAAGAATAGATGAAATGCAACGCTTGTGCTTGTTTATTTATGGTTTTGGGTGCACGTGTTATGATGCAGTTGCCTAAGAGAGTAAAGAGGGGAGAGCATGAAGGATGGTGATGTAATTAAACAGGTGAGATAAACATAGTGTCGAGGAGGTTAATTATAACAGGTGAAGGAGTGGGTGGATACTGATAAAGTGGGAAGGGCTGGGAAAGTAATAAACTTTTGTAGTGCAATATTTGAATTATTATACTGAATATAATAATTAAGTAAGCAATGATTCAGTAATTGACTCATCTTACCTGGTTTATTAATTTACCTTCGTTGTGTTGGCTCAAGGAAGGTTCTCAGAGGTTGAATCCCCTATATTATTGCAAGTTTATCAACAATTATTTATTTTACGTAAGCTCTTACGATATGTATGCATTTATAAATATATAGTAATAAGGAATATATGGTGTATGAAACAACCAATAACAATAATTTACTATAATTTACTGAATTCAGTCTTACACCAACAGAATTAATAAATTACTCACGTACTCACTTTCACTCACGAAGCTAGCTAAATAATTAAGTTACCCTCGCGCGTGACTCCCGTTTTCTGTTCAATGTCTCGCGAGTGTCCTCTCCAATGTACGAGTATATTTCCAATTGTCCTCGTTTAATTATTGGTGCTATTTCAAGACCTCCTACTCAATTTACTTTAATTAATAATCAATATCAATCTAATACACAAGTCTTGATAATTACAGAGGTTTGTTTCAGTCTCAGTAATTTCTTTTTCAGCATCCTTCACGCCAACAGGATTTTCAAAGTACACACCTTATAATTATCACTCGTTTACCTTACCTTACACGTCATAGTGTTTTCTATTCAATCAACAAGACAATGTATTGCAATCACGAACGTTGACGATTATAATTAGTTGGTGTACCGAATTATTATCTTAGTTATGATTTGCAAGGTTTAGGTGAGCGCTAATGGATTACGTGTGTGTTTGCTGTATGGTTGAAGTCAAGACTGCCGTTTTTCAAAACTACTGTGACACACTGTCCCTGGCCAGGCCTGCAGGCAGCAGCTGCCCTCCTGGCCACGCCCACTGTTCTTACAATAATGGCTGACTTAAACTTGGTCTTCATTTTATCTCATTTACACACTAGCTATACATGAAATGTAAATGACCCCACGTAAACTAATCATGGTAATTATCCACTTCACGAATCATAAGAAAATTATAAGAGAATAACTGTGTGCACACAAATCAATATTAACAAAGCCCACGAGTGAAAAAACGAATTATTTTATCATTATAAGGGGGGGTAAAGGACAAGGGAAGCTCTCTCTCTACGTACCTCCTCTCCACACACACCACTCCTACTCATCACTTAATTTGCTCAACACCACTAGGATACGGCTAATTATTCCTATACTTCATTGATTAATATGTCACGATCAAATGTGACTCGTGACAGAAAGAGAGGGAGAAAAAGAAGGGGGAGAGAGAGAGAGGGTAAGTGAGTGGTGAGGATTGAGGAAAGGAGAAAGGGTAAGGAATGAAGAAATGAGAAAGGAAACGATAGAGAATAAAAGATCAGAATGGAGAGCAGTGGAATGTCAAGGTAGGATCAGGGGGTCAGATCAAAAGGCATATAGGAAACACATGAAAGCCAAAATTATCTCTCAACAGTTCAAACCCAACCCTTCCATCAGTAGTTCTGCTTGTCCATTCACCAGCAAACATGAAAGGCCAACATGCCGTGCTAATATCGTCATCAAACTTGTGCAGAAAGTTCGCTTTGGGTCCTGTGGTGGGAGGAAGAGGGGGAGGGATAAAGGGGAAGCCTATTGGGTGAGTTTCTCTGAAGTTGTTGGTGTGATGTTAGACGTTCCCCGGGCCTCAATGACCTTGTTTAGACTACCCTACCCTAATAGACTACTCCATCTTAAGGGATGTAATCAGAAAATTGGAGGTTAGCGAGTCCTTCAAATATTGCCATAGATAGAGATAGATAGATATAGATATATATATATATAGATAGATAGATATTGATAAATATAGATAGAGATATTTACATATAGATAAATAGATAGATATAGATAGATAGATATAAATAGATAAATAGATATAGATAGATAAATATAGAGAGATAGATATAAATAGATAGATGTCAGCTGGGGGGGGAAGAAAAAAAGTCGTTTTTAATTGGTTAATCATTGAAAAAAAAAATTATAGGGCCAAGACACTCTCCAGGTTTTAGCCATAAAACGTATGTAAAAATTATTACTCTCGGTGAAACGATGCGGCTGTGCATAGCGGCTAAACAGACAGACGGACGGACAGACAGACGGAGTGTTTTATATATTAGATTCCCTTTCTTCCATTGGATATTCGTTCTTTTTTTAACTTTCAACCTCTTAATTTCTCCCAATTCTAAATTCCTATTCTGTCTATCATATGTATCTATCTAACAGCCACATCTGCTTAGCCCTACAAGTAAATCTATTGAACTGTTATCTAAGTTTCCCTATCTATCTATCTATCTATCTATTGATAGATTTACCCTCCCTTGTCCTGCCTCTCTCTTGTCTTCAATTTGTGGCTTGTCTGATTTCTGGGCAATAAATCAACTCCACCATTGTTTATTGACCCAACTTTTCCCTATTCTCTGTTCCCCTCCCTTCCTCTTGTTTCTCCTGTAACAGCCTCACTCCATTTACCAGTTCCTCTCATGGTATTCCTTCTTCTCCTCCTCCTTCTCCTCATCACCATTATCTTTACAATCATCATCATCATCTTCCTCCTGTTACTATTTGCTCTGTCACTTCTTCATGCTCCTCTGACTCTTTTAATTCATTTTCTACATTTACAAAGAACTCTCATCCCCCCCCCCCTCCTCTCCTCTCTTACTCATTTTATTACAATTTTTTTTCCCTCTCTTTTATTCCTCCTCTTTCTCTCACTACTTTCCTATATAATGTACACTTCAGACCACTTATTCAATTCTTCCCTTATCAACCCTTCATTATTATTCTTTACACATGGTTTATCCCCTTTTCCTCACTTCCTCTCTATTCTTATATATTCCCCTTGCCATACACTTCCCCTATATATTTACTTTTTTCTCATCCACCCCTTTCTCCTTTTCATTCATCTTTTCCTTTTAACATTTTTGCCACTTCCCTTCCACATTTTTCTGTCATGAGTCTCCATATCTTCCTCCTTCCTCTCTCACACACCCTTATATTTTTTCCTTCCCCTTCGTGTCTGTTTTTCTCTTCTTTATTCACCAATAACTTACTCTCCTTCCTTTCTCCGTCTTCATTTATCTTGCATTTCGCCTTCCTCCTGCTCTTTCATCTCACTCCTTCCTTTCTACTTCTCCCTTTTATCTCTTCCTGTTCTCTTCATGTCTCTCTTTACAGATTATTATTTTCACCAGTCTCAGATTTTTATTTTTCCATTTCCTCAGCAAACATTCGAAACTTCTAGCCCAGTTTTACGCTCAGGAGTCTTCCGAAAACAGAGCAAAGTTGTGCTACTATTATTTAAATCCCCAAATTCATCTGCTTCAAGAAAATGGAACATGGATAAACCTTTTAAAATATTCGTACTGCTCTCTCATTCTATTACAAAAAAAATCCTTCATGCCAAAATCTCATTCTATTACAAAAAATTTCCTTCATGTCAAAATCTTATTTCATTACAATTTTTTTCTTCATACCATAATCTCATTCTATTATAAAAGTTTTCATTCATGCCAAAATCTCATTCTATTACAAAAAATTTCCTTCATGTCATATTTATTCTATTTTCATTTTACATATCCTTGAACTTGACCTACTTATTATTTATACATATTATTCCGCAATCACAGTTGAAGCAAATAATTGTAAACTACCATCTCTATGCAGCTCTCTATATCCATCCTCTCTTCCATTCACTTTTTTTTTTTTTCAGAGACATTGCACCCATTCCTTCACCCCTCCCCTAAGCTTTCCTCTCCTCAATCCAATTTCTTTTATCATCAAGTTTCTGCTGGTTATCATCCATTTCTATTTCCTCTCGTTCCTTACCTCCTCTCCTCTCCAGTTTTCCTCGAGTTTTCTCTCCCTTTTCACTTTCCATTAGTTTCTCTCCTCCTTCTTTCTTATTTTCTGAGTTCACTTTCTATCCCTCCTTACTCTCTTTCAATTCTTCATCCATCCTCCCCACAAATTATTTTCAATATTTATTATCATGCTTCACATATACTCCTGTCCTTATTACGTCTAATATGTCTCTATCTCTGAGAGAAAACAACAGATGAAGAGAAGGAGAACCGAAAAGGAAGGAAGATGTGATGCGATGAAGAGAAGATGGAGGGAGGGAAAGGGACGAGGAAGGCGTTATTTGGGAGTGAGGAGACGGCGAACGAAAGCGAGAGAAAATGAAACGAATGAAGGAAGAATAATTGTATGGTTATAGGATGAGGGAAGAACCGTCAGAAAGAGATCATGGGAAGAGGAGTGACATAGAGAGAGTTGGTATATATTCAATAAGTAAAAAAAAGGCAGACAAACAGACAAGTAAGATGTAAAAGAAACAGAGAGCGTTAAAGTGAATGTAATAAACAAAAAGACAATGTGAGTTGCGTGGATTATTAAGCGAGAAAAGGAAAATAAGATAGAAAGGGAAGAGAAACGAAGGTATTAATGAGAGAGACAGACAGGGAGAGAAAGAACGGACGGGGCGAGGCCCAAGGAAAGAGAAGATGATAGTAATCAGAGGAAGAGAAAAAAGACTGGGATAAACACCATGAAACAAGTCACACAATGAAGGCTATAAAGCAAGATAGAAATAGGGAACGTAAAGAGAGGAGACAGGCAAATTAAATAAAAAAAAATATGAAAGAGTGAAGAGGGAACAGGGAGCGAGATAAGATTAAAAATGGAGCGGGCGGCACGGAAAGCGAAGAATCGTGGCACAGCCTGAGAAAGATAAACTAGGAAGAGAAACTCTGAGTAAGAGAAAAAAAAAAAGATTTGGAGCAAGAACGAAATAAATGCAATAAATGAGAAAATGTCAACAAGTTTGAAAAAAAAAAGTGTCAACACGAGTAAGGAGGGATTCAGTGACAGAGAGGCGAGAGACAATGATACAGAGAGCAAGAAAAATTCAGATAATGAAAGAGAAAGAGAAAGTGAGACAGAGCGAGAATAAGAAGCCACAACAATGCTATCATCTGTCCCTGGAACTCCCTCCCTCACCACCTTCTCTCCCCCCCCCCCACACACAACATATAGCCCAGGGGAAAAACTCGACCTCTTATTTTTTTTATATACATCTCGGCCTCTCCTGCCTATCTCACTCCACCCAACACTCCTTCCTCCCTTGTTAAATATTTTGTTGTTCTCTCCTTTCCTCCCAAGCCATCCAACTGATTACATAGCAGTCCATCAACCTATCTATCTATCTATTTAATACTGTGGTCTGACTAAGTATCTATTTACCCTGCCTATTTCCCATAATAGTTCATTGTGATGGAACAATGTTTACCTTATACTTTTTTTTAAATTCGTAGTTCATAATTCAATCTATATTTACTCCACCCACATTTCCTCAGCTCAACTAATATAAATCCTTGCATTAACTCTAGATATCAAGATTGCCTAACCTGTTCTAATCGTGGTTAGGTAATAACACATAAGATATATCTCCTAAAACACCTATTTATCTAAGTTGCTGTCAGTTTTCTACAACACCTGCCACGTAACACCCATTTCGTAACATGACAGTGACGTACTCCTTCACACAATCACAACACCTGTCACACACCATCCCCACACGCGTCTCACACCATTTCAATTACAGCCACCAACCAAACTCCACATATTTGTACCCAATACCACCTTCCTCACGCCTTGCCTCGCCCTAACTCCTCTGACAGCCGCCGGCACACACCTGTCGAACTCTTTATGAAGTTCTCACACTGCAGATGAAGCAGGGCGAGGCCAGATTTTCTTTACCTCAGACTATCATTTATTCGTGTTTCTACCTCACACTTCCGTGACCTCAAATTTACTCAACCTCCTTATCCATCCGGAGTCAAATGATAAGACTAGAGGTTGAAATTTTGATGAAAAGATTCAGATATACACAAATGTAAATAAAAATGTCCATAAAGATACATATAGGTAAATAGTATAGTTTGTGACATTTATATACAAATAAAGACACATGGACAGATTATTAGACAGATAGATAGACAGGAGAGAGAGGAAATAGGGATGAGGCTAGGGAAACAGAGCGGATATAAATAAGAGGGGAGGGGAGAATAGTAAGGGGAAACGAAAACAACAGCGTCAGAAACGAGGGAGGGAGGGAAGGGGGAGGAGAGTCACAGGCAAAGACCGGGAGGTTCGTGAATTGAATGGATGAGAGGGGACAGAGGGGAGGCACAGTGAGGGAAGAGGAAGGGAAAAACAATGAGAACTAAAAATGAAACAAGTGGTGAGGTGAGGACTGAGGAGCAGGTGGAAATATAGGAAAAGGAGGATAGTAAACATGTTTCCTTTTTGGTTGAAATAGAGTTAAGCATATCAAGAAAACAATCATAAAGAGAAAAACATAACCAACACGAGGTAACGCCCACCTAAACGTGACTGCCGAAGCGAGCTCAAAGTTTTCCCCTCCGAGAGAAAAATAAGTATTTATAAGCTAAATGTACCCAATATTATAACTTTATCTATAGCCTAACTCAAAAGAAAATTACGTAGCAAAATAAAGACAAGGACATTTTAAAGAATAAAAGGAGGGAACGTGGACTGAGGGAAAGACAGATCGAGAGAGTAGCAGTGGAAGAGAAATAGATGGAGGGGCAGTGGTCGAGAATAAAGGCCAGACGAGGGAAGGAGCAGGAATGAGAGGAGAAAGAGAGGAAAGGAATGTAGGAAAGGAACAGGAGAGGGAATAACAAATGAAAGGAATGGAAAGGATGGAAGTAGATATTGCATGAATGGAAGGAGAAAAGGAAGACGGAATAAACGAGGCAAAGAGTCGATAAATACTTGTCAAAGAGGAAAATTGCGAGAAGAAGAAGAGAAGAGACTAGTCTACGATTACTACCTCAAAGGAAGAAGATATTTTCACCCTTAGTCTAAACTGGATTTAACCAAACTCAATTTTTTACATGTTACACGACCCAGGCAAACGGAAACACGCCACTTTATATTCCACAAGATTGGCTCATTACTTTTGTTCTGAGAGAGAGAGAGAGAGAGAGAGAGAGAGAGAGAGAGAGAGAGAGAGAGAGAGAGAGAGAGAGAGAGAGAGAGAGAGAAAGAGATAGAGAGAGAGAGAGAATTGATGTGAGTAAATATGACGGAAATATGGGTAAAACTGGTAAAAGGGTTTCGGAAATGAGAATCCTATTTGGCAGAGCAAAAAATGCTGTAAAATTAATGAGAAAGGGAGGCTTGGGGAGGAAAACTCAGTTGAGAGAGAGAGAGAGAGAGAGAGAGAGAGAGAGAGAGAGAGAGAGAGAGAGAGGGGGGGGATGATACAAGTAGGGAAAGTGGAAAGGAAAACGGGATTGGGAAAAGCAGGATTTATGGGTTATTAAGGGTAGAGAAAAGGAAAATGGTCATGGAAGGTAAGATGAAAGAGATTGGGGTTGGGAAAGTAAAGTTGTGGGGAGAATTGAAAGGGAAACGGACATGACGACCTTAATTAATATGAAATTCACAGTTCGGTCAAGAAGGAAGGATTATATTAGTACTGAAAATCCTACTGTCAGAAATAACTTTACGCACACTGAAACAAAATAAACACACAGAATGGCACTGCACAAACCTACACTCTTAACAAAACTGAAAACATCGTCACTTCATTGCCAAAAAAAAAAAAAAAAAAAAAAAAAAAAAATTCACAATGTTAAGGTCGACAACACTCCAAAAAATATACAATAAAACATTATGAGAAAAGTTTTTAAAATCGGATCATGGGTCTTGGAGTGTGCAATAGGTGGGACCCTCCTCCTGACCCTTGTGTCATTAGTTCGACTCTCAAGGGGGGGGCAAGAGTCCCCTCACTCGTTTAGGTTAGGAGAGGGAACGAAGGGAGCTGAGGAGAGAGAGAGAAGGGGTAGAACATGAGAAGGAGGAGGAGGAGGAGGGAGCTGAGGAGAGAGAGAGAAGGGGTAGAACATGAGAAGGAGGAGGAGGAGGATGAGGAGGAGGAGGAGAGGGAACGGAGGGAGCTGAGGAGAGAGAGAGAAGGGGTAGAACATGAGAAGGAGGAGGAGGAGGAGGAGGAGGAGGAGGAGAGGGAACGGAGGGAGCTGAGGAGAGAGAGAGAGGGTAGAACATGAGGAGGAGGAGGAGGAGGAGGAGGAGGAGAGGGAACGGAGGGAGCTGAGGAGAGAGAGAGAGGGTAGAACATGAGAAGGAGGAGGAGGAGGAGAGAGAGAGAGAGAGTAGAACATGATAAGGAGAAGGAGGAGGATGAGAAGATGAGAGGAGGAGGAGATGAGAGGAGGAGGAGGAGGAGGAGATGAGAGGAGGAGGAGGAGGAGGAAATGAGAGGAGAAGAGAGGAGAAGGAGAGGAAATATACAAAGGAATGTAGTAGATAGGATGCAAGGTGAAGTAAGAACAGATACGCCGAAGAGAGAAAAGGGAGATATAAAGAGAAATGAAGACAGAAAATTTTAACTTTATATTATCATTGGGCCACAGTTAGAAAAGAAAGAAAATGGAATTATATAAAAAAGTATTATATTTAAATTAATACCTTACATTCGTCTGTCTGTTATATACTTTGTTCACTATCCTCCCTCATTTGCATTTTCACCAGAGAGAGTGACTTTCTACCCACTGCCATTTGTCACCTTCCCCGCTGCCTAGGTACAGTACCTGCTCAACAACAATCAGCTTACGGTACCTATTATTCCTCTAACCAGGTGAACTGTTATCTGCCTACACATCAACTTCACAATCTCTACAACATGTGTATATCATATCTTCTAACCCACTGTTCTGAACGCTGCTTTGGAAAGTGCTGCTTATGTTTGTGGCCGTGCAAGTAAAATACGTGTCAATTTATTTGTCCTGAACTTTACTGAGCACTCACAGGCTTGGGGTGTTGTTTATGGTTGCAACTATACAAATAAAACACTCTCGCCTTGTCTGCTCTTTTCCCTTCAAGCTCCTGGACGTATAGGGTGGGGTGGGGGAGGTCTAGCAGAGAGAGACGAGACGTTACCTGGAGTCGTGGTAATGTACAATATACCTTCAACATTGCCACACCTTTTTCTCTATTACCTCTATGCTTATTATAACATTCATCTTGTCTCATTCATTTTAATATTGATCCTTGAGCCGTCCATCTCGATATCATCTGTTGGTTTTATTCTAATTAACACATGACTTTATTCGTAAACAAAGTTCTCTTTGTGTCTGATGAGTAATTATCCTTCGAAGATATATACATACAAGTATACATACAATACATTATTATTTGTGACAGAAGTAAAAACAAGAAAAATTGTACTTTTACTATTGTGTTAAATACTGTATAGCTTACCACAAATAGCATCTCTCTCTCTCTCTCCTTCTCTCCACTCCCTCCCCCTCCCTTCTCTCTCTCTCTCTAATCCTTCTGGTAATGGCCCACCTCTTTCTTACTTCACTTCTTGTCTTCCCCTCCAACCTTCTCTTCCCTTTAAGATTCCCTCGCTTTACCTCCATCACTATTCCACCACTTCCTATGAATTTTGTTCTTCCCTCACAGTACACGGTCACCTCAAACAAATATTATGCTTCATGTCACTCTTACATTGACCAGGTTTCTTCCTTGTTGGGATAACTCTTGTACGCCTGGCAGCCCAGCATTGTTTACCACCCAACCAGTCACTCAGCCACCCAGGCCAAATATCGTACCGTATACGGACCATCAGCCAAGGGTTGACCACGGCCCCCCCGTTGCCGGACCGACCAACCCGTCATCATAACCTTCGGACACGGTAATATAGACGGTAGTTATCCGAGGCAGGAACTCAGGCCGACTCCCTCGTCATTTAGCGTCACCGCGGGACTTCCTGACATCAAACACACACACGGCAACTTGGGAACCTAAACCGTGGGGCTCATATGAAGGCAATGACAGGGCGGCAGTTCAGCTTTACCCTGCAGTCGAGGTGGTACACGCTTCATCCTCCTCCTCTTCCTCCACCACCTCCACCTCCCCCTCCACCTCCTCCTCCTACCATTCACCTCTTTTATTTTGTACAGTGTCAATCTACATAGACTGGTAATAACTTTGCCTGGGAGTATAGTGGGGCAGTACACATTTACATATAAAATGAAATAGGTAATGACAACAAACTATTCCCTCACATAATTTTTTCTTCACATTCATATACTTAATTTTCTTTCCTTATTTGTTCTCTTATCTTTCTTTTGACCACTTCTTCTCCTCTCACCACTCCTGTGTTACGACCCACCCTGACCGATCTCCAGTTCTCTTCCATTTACTCCTTACCTCGCCTATTATTTGCTTATACTGTCCCGTCCCATTACTATTACCTGTCTGTCTTACCGAGGCATACATAACTGCACCTTGTATCTTATTTCCTATCCTCATGAACGTTTTACTCTCATACTCCCTAGACATCCGAACTTTCAACAATATTTTCCTTTATAGTTCAGTCTACCGCCTCCCATTCAGTCAGTCAGTCAGTCAGTCAGTCAGTCAGTTTGCCACTCAATATTTGGTATAATTCAACCAGGCAATATTGTAGTTGGTTTGCTGCTCAGTCTGCATGGATTCAGTTAATGTGCTACTTGAGTTATTATTACTTCAGTTAATGTGTTGAATTAGTAGTTCAGTTCATGTGTTGGTGAGTCAATAGTCAGTGTAGAAGTCCGGTAGAGCTATCGATTTGCTCATCCATTTGTCGGTGTCACTTCGTTGCTTAGTTTTCGTAAGGTCAGGTAACAGGACAAACAAATATTTTACACAACCACTCGGCAAGTTAGTCAGTCGGCCGATCACTCATTGAAGGTGTAAATAAGTGAGTCAGTCAAATATTAGGCTAGTCAGTTCATCTGTTGCTTACTCAGCCAGTCAGTCAACCAGTCAGACACTTACTAGGCTTATGAGTCGTTGGTTCAGATGGCCTGTGAATGGGTTAATCAGTCAGTCTGGAGAGGGTTGGAATTACAAGCTCATCTGTCCAAACGAGGTAGTTAACTATGAGACTCCAATCACTGTAGACGTGGCTATTCACTCGCATCCACCCCTCTATTCACACACACACACACACACACACACACACGTACACGTACGCACAGACACCCGCAAACACAGGTTCATGCACCTTTCCACTATTCATCTCTCTCTCTTCTTCTCCATCTTTACTGTTTCCCTTCCAATCCATCTTTATTCAACTCTTCCTAGACTAAAGCTGAAGTAGCCTAGTGAGAAAGAGAAGAGAAAGATAAACAGAAGAGCAAAAACCGAAAAGCGAGAGGAAAGATCTTAAAAACAAATGGTATAAACAGAAGAGAGAGAGAGAGAGAGAGAGAGAGAGAGAGAGAGAGAGAGAGAGAGAGAGAGAGAGAGAGAGGAAAAAATCGAGGTATGTAAATCCGTACGGGGTGGCGTTATCGCGAGTGGAGACATTACAGCGGCCAGAGCTTCAGGTTCCGTCCTGAAATATGAGCATGGGACCAACTCGGTGAAACCTCCACCTCTCCGATTTCAGATTCCAACGCAGGCTATAATACTCCCTCCTTCTCTCACTGCTTGATATTCCTGACCCCTCCCTCCTCCCCTTCTCTCCTCCTCTTTCTTTATCTCTTTTTCTATTATTTATCTATACTCCTTGATATTCCTAACCCCCCTCCCCCTCACCTCCTCACCTCCTACTTCCCACTTCTTTATTTCTATTTCTATTATTTATCTCTACTGCTTGATATTCCTGACCCCCCTACCCCCTCACCTTCTCTCCTCCTACTTCCCACTTCTTTACCTCTTTTTCTATTATTTATCTCTCTACCTAGCATCCACCTTTGCTTTTTACCTTTCTCCTGCCCCCTCATTAAATCACAAACAAAATAAAGGCTCAAAATTTCAACCCACTAAAATAGTAGTAGGAAATTGGCAGTCTAAACAATATTTTAGAACACATATAAATATTAACGCTACATGCATAGTACATAATTACGTACGTGTGTGTGTTGTGTGTGTGTGTATAAGGTGGTAGGTGCTAGAGAGAGATCATATAGTACATAATTATGTGTGTTTATGTGTGTGTGTGTGTATAAGGTGGTAGGTGCTAGATAGAGAGTAGCTTTGATGGTCACACTGATGTAAAGAGATCTGAGTGGGTTGGTTCCCCCTGATGGCTCTCACTGATAACACGCCTCCGGGAATTGATCATTATATAAAAGATTAATCATGGATGTCGAGATATACAGATTAAAAATGGATAGCTGTCTACATGATTTACAGTGCCGTGTATAGAGGTGACCCAGACATACAGTATACAGGATGGGACAGAAAGCAATATCCTGCGACTGATTAAAACTGTGACAGAGAGTGACAGATACGGTGGGAGGGAGGGGGAGTTTGTGGCGGCAATTTTACCGACAGTCGGACAGACAGCTGCCCAGATTAATAGAGAAATTCGATTGAAAAATATGTAAGGCTTAAAAGGAAAGAGAAAGATTCGAGAAATAATCTTTCTCATTCTTTATCGTAGCAACTTTCTGTCTTTCAGTATCAGATTAGTAGGATTCAGTATCAAATTAACAGGATTGATCTCCATTTATTTCGATACAATAATCAAAATTTACATCTAAATATAATGAGGTGAAAGATGTCCAAGAGTAAGAGAAGAATGTACTAATTTGAATGTACTCAGTATGATATATATATAATTTAGACAGATAGATAGATAGATATAGATAGATAGATAGATAGATACGTGGTGTAGATTGGTAAGTCTTGTTTTCTCTTTCATCTGCACCATTTTTAAGCTACCTTTCTTGATTACCCTCCCATTTTTCCACTGCCCCTCTTTTTCATCCTTTTTTTTTTTTTGTATTTTACGAACCTTTCTAGGATGCTCTGTTAACATGTCAAACAATATCCCGTAATGTGTTGTTCTTATGTCCTAACTTATCAAAACAATAATATTATAAAGAGAGAGTACATGAAATGATTAGTAAGATGCGCACCTCGAGTCACACCTGTATTTATTATAGATCATACTAATATCCGTGACTGTACATACTCTCTCTCTCTCTCTCTCTCTCTCTCTCTCTCTCTCTCTCTCTCTCTCTCTCTCTTCTCTCTCTCTCTCTCTCTCTCTCTCTCTCTCTCTCTCTCTCTCTCTCTCTTTGATATTGCATCGTATTCGCGCCCTCAGTCTCCTTTCTTTCCTCTTGCATTTTCTTTCCAACTCGTTTCTTACTTTTTCCTTCCATGTCTAAAGCTGAAATGCCCGCGAATTAATGAATCTCAACTCAGAAAAAAAATAAAAAAAAATGGACTCTTTCCATTATCACCAATATTGCCAGAAGACACACACACACACACACACAACACGTAAGAGGGAAAACACAAAAAGGTCACAAAAAACACGAATTATTCTTTTCTGTCAGTAGGTCTTAAGTCTGGAAAACTACGCATCACTCGCAAGTTTCACAAAGATACTCATTACGATAAAAAAAAAAAGTATTGCAACTTTCACAAAAATCTTACGAACTAAAAGTATGTATGTTATGTTATAGAAATTGAGTAGGTCATAAGTCTGGAAAAACTACGCATCACTCGCAAGGTTCACAAGATACTCATTACGATTAAAAAAAAAAGCATTGCAACTTTCACAAAAATCTTATGAATTAAAAGCATGTTATGTTATAGAAATTAATAATAGAACAATTAACAAAGAATACCAGTTGACAGAACCAGGATATTTTTTGCAACGTACTAACTCGTAAGGATGATGCCAAAAGAGGAAAGTGGAATGAGAGAAGGCTGAATGAATGTGAAGAGTATAAAAAAAATGATATCAGAAAGGGAAAGGGAATTGAAAAAAAGAGGCAACGGTGAAAGGAAGGGGAAAGGATATACGATAGGAGAAAGAGGAAACGAGAGACGATAAGGGAAGTGGAGGGGGAATAAGGAGAGGAACAAGATGGGAAGCGGATGTAGGAGCGAGGGGAAAGGG
>JAWZYT010006220.1:0-70000 GCA_034508575.1 Petrolisthes manimaculis
AGGTTGTTGGTGATGGGGGAGGTGATATGAGAGGTGAGTTTGGTGATGATGGTGGTGATATATAAGAGGTTGTTGTTGTTGGTGGTGGTGGTGGTGATATGAAAGGTGAGGTTGTTGTTGTTGTTGGTAGTGGTGATATGAGAGGTGAGGTTGTTGTTGGTGGTGGTGGTGATATGAAAGGTGAGGTTGGTGATGGGGGAGGTGGCAGTGTGGACAGGTAATTCGTCACACCAGGTGATGGATATTAATTAGGCGGACGGTAATCTTTACGTATGATCGCTTCGGGTTGGAATATCTCGTCCCTTCCCACCTCTCTCTCTCTCTCTCTCTCTCTCTCTCTCTCTCTCTCTCTCTCTCTCTCTCTCTCTCTCTCTCTCCCCGTTCCCAGCCCCATTTGTGCCCCTTTCAGCCCCGTTACCAGCCCCAAATGTGCCTCTTTTATTAGCCCGTTCGCCGGATAAAAATATACGGGTTTTAGCTCTCGTTTTCAGCCCCAATTGTGCCCCTTTCAGCCCCCGTTTTCAGCCCCAATTGTGCCCCCTTTCAGCCCGTTTTCAGCCCCAATTGTGCCCCCATTCAGCCCCATTTCCAGCCCCAATTGTGCCCCATTCAGCCCCATTACCAGCCCCATTTCACCCATTATTATACATTCAATCCGTGACTCACCCCTTTTGTTTCCCCACGTGATCGCTGCTTCATCAACATACCTGCAAAACACAAAAAAAGAAATATTAAATATGTTAAATTATTACATTATTACACAAATATTTTTTTTATTAATCTGTTCATATTTTTTACCAGAATAATAATATATGCTAATTTTATTTGAACCCAATTTTTTATTTTTTATGCTATTGCTTAAATTTGTATCTGTGAGGGATGATGAGGTTATAGGGAATGTAAGGAGGTACAGTTGCCAAAAAAGGTATTGCGACAAATCTTGATAGATTTTTAACCATAGTAATATCCACAACTATTTGTAAGGACTATAAGCATGTATAATAGAAGGAAATATACATATCCTTCTGTAATACATACTTATAATCCCTACAAACAACTATGGACATTAATATATTTAATGTTGTATCAATAGTTGTCGCAATACCTTTTTTGGCAACTGTATATACATAAAAGAATGGGAATGAGATTATGAGAAAGGGTTACAACTGGAGAAGATGGGTGTGGGTGGGGTGGGGGGAGGCTGAAGATGGGTGTGGGTGGGGTGGGGAGAGCTGAAGATGAACCTGACCCTCTCTCTCGTTTCCCACCACCCTAACCTCATCCCTGACCCTTCCCTCCCTAACCTTATACCCTGATCCCCTCCCTGACCCTTACCCCCCCCCCTGACACCCTCTCCGATCTGTTAATCACTCAGAATCCGTACCCAGATGAGGTGGATAAAGGTCGAGTCTAAGTGTCTGTGTATGTGTGTGTGTGTGTGTGTGTGTGTGTGTATGTGTGTGTTTGTGTGTGTGTATGTGTGTGTGTATGTGTGTGTTTGTGTGTGTGTATGTGTGTTTGTGTGTGTATGTGTGTGTGTGTATGTGTGTGTGTGTGTGTTAGCAAGCCTGCCCCCTCCAGGAAGGGAAGGGAAAGGAAGGGGAGGGGAATTTTCAGGATGATATAGTAGGCTTCTGATTCCTCCAGTGGGCTTCATTAAACACAGGAATGGAGGTAAGAAAAGAAAGAGGGAAGGGAGGAGGATTTTTCAGGAGGAATTTGTAGGCTTCTGATTCCTAGACAAAACAGGGTGTGGATAATGGTAGACCTGGGGCGAGTGAGGTTACAATTACAGCTAATGCTTCTGTAAATGGCTCACTCTAGCCCACATCCAAATAAAATGGGTTTCTCTGATGATTCATATTTTCCTGGGCATTACGAACTGTTTTCACTGAGAGTTGCAAGCCGTCAGAGAAGGACAGAGTGAGTGGTGGGGCAGGGAGACAGACAGGGGGTGGAGAGAGAGGGGAGAGGAGGAGAGAGGGAGGAATGGAGGGGTTGGATGGAGGGATAAGGGAGGCAGGTAGAGGGAGAGAGAGAGGTATGGGGGAGTGAGGCAGGGATAGAGAGAGGCAGGTACAGGAAGGGAGGAATGGACGGGAGAGGGAGGCAGGGGTTGGAGGGAGGGAGGCAGGCAGGGAGGGGAGGGGGAAAGCAGGCAGCCCACATTACCATAACAATGCTGCTGATAAAAGCCACTTCAGTGGGGCAGTTTGTGGGGGAGAGGGCAGGGGGTGAGGAGGTAGAGAAAGAGAGAGAGAGAGAGAGAGAGAGAGAGAGAGAGAGCAGCTTGGGTTGTGTGGTAGACAAATAACACTACAAACTTAACCTAACCTAACCTAAGCTGACACAGACAGTTATGTGGATGGTATATTTTTGGTACTTGTATTGGAGTGCCGTGAGTCCCCCAAAATATGCCAGGAAATTGAAGAAAGATAGTGGTGGTCCATTGCTTGACATAGTTTGGGGGAATCAGAAGCTCCAGATTTACAAAAAATATATTACCACCTGAAGGCAGGACTGATTACTAAAAATGGTTCAGTGATTTGACAAGCGCTTCGAAACTTCAATAAGACCATCAGAATCACTAGAGTAATAATTGCGAGATAAGTTCCGATGTGCTTCTTCACAGGTTTCAAAAAGACCCACATTGATATTTAAACTTTATGATAAACGAACTTTGAGAATGATTCAGGTTTCTAAAAGCTTGTTAGCAGTGAATATGGAGCTTTGAGAAGGTTCCCAGGCCTCGATAAATGCATGGTGGTAGTGAATATGGAGCTCTGAGAACTTTCCAAGGCTTCGAATTACATGGTGGTGTTGTTGTTGTAGAAGGACACGAGCCACGAAGCACATCAGAACAGAGAAGGAGGTAAGACGAAGCCCCGAGACAAGGGAGGAAGGAAGAACTCCGAAGGAGGCGGGGCAAGGCAAGGCAAGGGTCCTCCGAGGAGTGACAGTGCAGGTCTGGAAGTGTCTGGGTGCGTGAGTGAGAGGCGAGGGAAGGAGAGAAGGATGGTATGGTAGGCGAGGTCATTCTGCTTCACACTACTACTTACTTACTTACTTACTTACTAACTGTACTATTGGCCACAAGACTTCGTACACACGCTGTTTGTTTTCGAGGGTTTACTAAAGAAAGACAATGTAAGACTAGTATATCGGCAACAACATTATTATTTAGGTTTGTTATTTTGCAGTCACCGAGTCACTTGGTCGCCCATTCATTGCAGCACTCTCAGAATAATCTCTCTTTCGATATACCCAGTGTAAACTACATAATGGAGAAGGAAATACCAAAAATAATGTTGTTATTTTTGTTTCAAAGTGAAGTATTTATATAACTGGTGCATTGTGGTCGAAGAAGAAGAAGGGTATTGATAAGAAGGTAATGAATTGTCCGACTGAAGTGTTTGTTGTCAGAAACCGGGAAATGTATGTATGTTTGTTGTTTCAGAAAGACAGAAGAAGGAGAAGGAGAAGGAGAAGGAGAAGGAGAAGGAGAAGGAGAAGCAGTGTGTCAGAGTATCAAAGAGTATAATTATCAAGGAACTGGTGGACGCGGAAGGAATCAGACAACACTGCATCTTCGTGGGAGCAGGAGGAGGAGGTGTCAAGGTGAAAGAAAAGGAAAGGAGATTGTGGCACGGACCAGACCAGTGAAGAGAAGAGCAGAACAAGGGATGCGGCCAAGAGTAAGGTAAATTGGTAGAGAGTGAATGTTGGTGTGTAGTGCCAATGATAAAAGCATTAGATGTCAACCTCTGAGAGCATATGTACACACAGTCACACACACACAAATACACATAGTCATACACACACACATACACAGTCACACACACACAGACACACACACACAGTCACACACACACACACACACACACACACAAACACACACAAACACACAAAGTCACACTGTCACCCACACACACACACACACATCACTGGGCAATACATTAAGGTCATCCAGGTTGTATCAAAGGGCAATAGCCTGGGGCAGGAGGTTGGCAGTGAGAGAGGGTCGTGTTGTGTTGTGTACCACCAGACCCTTTACAGATACAAACACCTTTTACCCTTCATGCAGGACTCAATATGAACCTTTCTTGGTATTTCTCTCATTCCATCTTGGTATTTCTCTCACTCCATCTTGGTACTTCTCTCACTCCATCTTGGTATTTCTCTCACTCCATCTTGGTATTTCTCTCACTCCATCAGCCGCTGCCCACCGTCTTACTTACATTTAATTTCTATGTGTCCGTGTATAATTCGAAGGTGTATTCGGGGACGGGGCCATCTTAATGAGCATCAGGTTTGATAATGTAAATATTGGCAATGGTTGAGTGAAGTCTGCAGGCAACGAGATGAAGTAATGATAGAATTCAACTAGTCTTCCAGTCTCTCCCCCCCCCACTCTCCCCCCCAGTCTCTCTCTCTCTCTCTCTCTCTCTCTCTCTCTCTCTCTCTCTCTCTCTCTCTCTCTCTCTCTCTCTCTCATCGGGGTCTCCAGGTCAAAGGTCACTGTGGCGGTCAAACTTCTAAGTATAGAGTGATATAGTTGGTTGATGTATGTCCTGTACGCTGGACGGCCATCACACACACACACACACACACACACACACACACCGGGACCATCCCCTGCCTGCCCTTCCTCGCACCTAGATAACAATTTTCAATTTGTTAAAAGGCGACCGACAAACCAGTTTTTTCTCGGGTAATACACATAACGGCAAACTGTACCCGAGGGCTGGAGGACCACCCCATTGACTGGCCCTTGTTGCTACTACCTACTACCTACCTACCTACCCCTACCTACCTACCTATACCCACCCCTACCTACCTTCCCACCCCTACTTCCCTACCTACCACTACATATATCCCTACCTGCCCCTACTTTCCTACTTCCCCTACTTTCCTACCTCCTCTACTTTCCTACATACCCTACTTTCCTACCTCCCTACCCTCCTACTTTCTTACGCCCCTGCTTTTCTACCTTCTTGTCTTCCTAACTATTTTCCTTCCTGTCTCCCTCCCTGGTCAAATGATGTGGTGTGTGTGTGGGGCCTCGGCGTCGCTACATTCATTTGTTTTAATGGACTAATTTGTACTCCAGCTGCATTGCACAAACTTACTACTTCAGCGATAGTATCTCTTTTTGTTTTCGTTGAGGAGGAGGAGAAGGAGGAGGAGGAGGAGGGGAAGGGGGAGGAGGAGGAGGAGGAGGGGGAGGAGGGGGGAGGGGGAGGAGGGGGAGGAGGAGGAGGAGGAGGAGGTAGGCAGGACATACTCTTAACAGCTGATGTTCTTGTCTGTGGTAAATGGTCAGTGCGTTCCAGAGACCAACAAGTTATATAATGTAAACAAGACCTTTGGTGGTTGGTGGTTGTTGTTGTTGTCGTTGTTGTCGTTGTTGTTGATGTTTTTGTTGTTGTTGTTGTTGATGTTTTTGTTGTTGTTGTTGATGTTGTTGTTGTTGTTGATGTTTTTGTTGTTGTTGTTGTTGTTGTTGTTTTTGTTGTCGTTATTGTTGTTGATGTTGTTGATGTTGTTGTTGTTATTGTTGATGTTGATGTTGATGTTGATGTTGTTGATGTTGTTGATGTTGTTGTTGTTGATGTTGTTGATGTTGTTGTTGTTATTGTTGATGTTGATGTTGTTGTTGTTGTTGTTGTTGTTGTTGTTGTTGTAGCTGCCGTAAATTAGATCCACATACCAGGAACAAAAGACATAAGCATGTTACCCTCACATTAGACCGTGGCTCAGTAACGTATCATGTACTTTACCGACTTGTCTTATTCTTTTTCATCTGCTGCGATATAAGCTTGGCAAGACCCCCAGCAAGACCTCTCCAGACACACACACACACACTCACACTACACACACACACACACGCACACACACACACACACACACACACACACACACACACACACACACCATAAACAAACCCTGAGCCATTTGTGGTTATTGGTGTTCATATCCTTGGGGAAGTCGAGACATACATTCATTTGAACTAACCATTACCAGTCTTTATCTGACGCCAACATATTATAGCAATGAGCGAAAGATAAAGGTGTAGTAAGCTGTTGCAACCTGGCAGAGAAGACAACATGGCAACTGCAACACATGAATATAGATATACACATAATAAATTGCAATCAGACTTAAAAGGAAGGGATTAATATAAGAGGTAAGTGGCGACCGCTGAGCTGAGAGTGGATGGACTTTCACTGGGGCACGCTGAAGGGTACGTCGCCCGCTGCCCTCAGGAGCTCTGTACTGGAGGTGAGGGAGGGAGGAGGGGGACGGGGAGAGGAGGGGAGTGTAGGAGATGTGGGAGGGGGGAGGGGGAGAGGATAGGGGGTGTAGGAGTGTAAGGGGGACTAGTGCTTGCTTAACCCTCTTACCTCACTAAGCCCTTACTTCAGTCCTCACTCTGGTGGTCTCTGCTGCTTGCTTGCATCATTATATATCATTTTTTTCACTCTCTTCTTCTGTCATTATACGTCTCTCTGTCCCTTCTTCTATTATTATACTTCTCTCTTTCCCTTCTTCCATCATAATACTTTTCTCTGTCCCTTTTCTCTATCATTATACTTCTCTCTATCCCTTTCTCTATCATTATACTTCTCTCTATCCCTTTCTCTATCATTATGCTTCTCTCTATCCCTTTCTCTATCATTATGCTTCTCTCTATCCCTCTCTCTATCATTATACTTCTCTCTATCCCTTTCTCTATCATTATACTTCTCTCTATCCCTTTCTCTATCATTATACTTCTCTCTATCCCTTTCTCTATCATTATACTTCTCTCTATCCCTTTCTCTATCATTATACTTCTCTCTATCCCTTTCTCTATCATTATACTTCTCTCTATCCCTTTCTCTATCATTATACTTCTCTCTATCCCTTTCTCTATCATTATACTTCTCTCTACCCCTTTCTCTATCATTATACTTCTCTCTATCCCTTTCTCTATCATTATACTTCTCTCTATCCCTTTCTCTATCATTATACTTCTCTCTATCCCTTTCTCTATCATTATACTTCTCTCTATCCCTTTCTCTATCATTATACTTCTCTCTACCCCTTTCTCTATCATTATACTTCTCTCTATCCCTTTCTCTATCATTATGCTTTTCTCTATCTCTTCGTCTAACATTATACATTTATCTATACCTTTTCTTTGTCCCTCTTTCTAGAAATTTCGTGATGTCTTCCTTACTGTTTTGGTGGTCCTGCTTTCACCCTCTCTGTCTCTCCTCCCCACCATGTTTGTAACCCTTCCATACGATCATTTTACTCTGTTCCCACCAATGCTACTTCAAGCCTCACTCTCTCTGTGTGTCTCTCTTTCTCTCTCTCTCTCTCTCTCTCTGTCTCTCTCTGTCTCTCTCTGTCTCTCTCTGTCTTTCTCTCTCTCTCTTTCTCTCTCTCTCTCTTTCTCTCTTTCTCTCTCTCTCTCTCATACATGCTTTCTTACTCTCACTCCATCACTTTCCAGTTCACTTATCCACTCACTTGCGCCTCTCACCTTCACTTTCATTTACTTTACTCTCACTTTCATGTTCTCTCATCCTTCTTTCAAGTTCTCCTACTCTCTAAAGCCTTTTTTTCTCACTCTCACTCTAGCCATCTCACTCCTCACTCTAGCTATCCCACCCTTCCTCAAATTCTTGACTCCTCTTCTCCCAACTCCATATTTAGCCTCTCACCTCCTCCTTACCATCCCTTCCTACCCTCCACCATCCCAGGTACTAGAGTGCAGGCTGCCCACTCCTCTCTACTCTATACCCTCACCCTCTCACGTCGCTTTTTTTTTTCCTTCCTTTGGCTTTCTTTTTTAAGTTGTGGTCTGACCTCACCTGCTGCTTGGCCGGCCCGCGTCCTCTTCCCTCATGCACACTGAGAGACACTTGCTTACTTAACCTTCTCCCCTGCCTTTCTTCTCATGCCCTGCCTTTTTTCTCATGCCCCCCTGCCCCTGCCCCTGCACTGCCTCTCTCTCCTAGCTCTCTGTAAATGTCTCTGTCCTGTCTCACTTTTCTCTGGCCCCTATATTGCCTCTCTTCTCTGCCTTTGCCCTTTTTCCCAGTCCTGTTTCTCTTCTCTAATAAAGCCCCAGCCTTTGTCTCTGCTCCCACTCCCTTCTCCCTTTTTCTTTACCTTCCTTTCTCCTTCCCTTTTCCACCGTCTACTCCCTATCGCCTGCTATTGCTCCCATCCTTGCCCTCTGCAGTCTCCAATTTTTACAACTCTTGATATCCATTGCTTCTGTTCTTGCTCCTGCACTTACTCCTATTTCCTGACCTCTTTCTCATAGTTAAAATGTGTCCACTGTTTCCCACCCCGGCCTCCAACCCTCAACCCCCAACTATCACATCAGCCCTTGTCCGTCTCCTCTTTTTATACTCCCTCCCTGCCTGCCCTCTGCTATCGCTCCCGCCCCTAGCTTGCTCCTGTCTGTTATCCCCAACCTGTCCTGCTGTCCCATCCTCACATGCTCTGCCTTCTGCCTCCCCTACATGGCCTTCTGCATTCACCATTGTTACACGTGTTTCAGTGGTGACCAAACTCTCACTGCCTTTGTTGTCAGCTCCGTCACTCACTCACACACACACACACACACACACACACACACACACACACACACCTCCACTCTCTTTCACACCACCCACCCACCTACCCACCTACCCACCTACTGTCTACCTGTCACTCCCGTCGTTCGCCCTCCGCCCCCGTTTGTTACGAGTTATAGTTCCCTGCTCTGTTCTGTTTGTTCTCCCTCCACCTGTTATTTGTTCTTTTGTTCTTTTTTCTTCTGTTGCTTTCATCCGTTATTTGTTTAGTTTCCTCTTCCGTTGCTCGTTACTGAATTCCTTTTATTTTTTTTATTCGCTCCACTTGTTAGGAATTTTCAGTTCAATATATTTCCCTCACCTGTTTGTATGTTTATTTTTTGTATTCCTTTCACTTCTTATAAATTCCTAGGTTAACTTCCCATTAATAACATGATTTTTAGGCGAGGCAAGAGGGCCTGGATACGGATGAATTAATGAGTAAGTCAATGTGTTTGCTGGGTGAGGGAATGGGGAGTAATGGGGTTGGTTGTGGTGGGGAAGTGTGGAGGGAGGGGGAAGTGTGGGTTGCGTGCGTCGTGAGGGAAGTGTGGTGTTGAGGGGGATAGTGAGGGAGGGAGGTACTGTACTGGGTGGTATGGGTGAGGCTGGGGGGGAGGGGGGGAGAAGCACAAAGCCAGAGCATCTTTATCCCAGCTGAGTGTGGAGCTCCAAGTGTTTACTGGCCCCACACGTCTTTGTATTGTGGCTGCCCCCTCCCCTCCCCTCTCCTTCTCACCCTGTCCCTTCTCTCCCCTCCCCTTCCCTCTCCTCCCTACCCTCCTCGTCACCCTATAGTCGGGAGGAATCAGAAGCCTCCAATTATCATACACGATCAACTTTTCTTACCTCATCCCCTTCCTTCAAACTCCCATCCAACCCATTACTAAAATCCCCATTCTACTCCCCAAATTAACCACAACTTCTCTTTCCATATCCCCTTCCTTCAAAACCCCCATCCAACCCATTACTAAAATCCCTATTCTACTCTCCAATTTACCCACAACTTCTCTTTCCACATCCACATCCAACCTCTTATTACAATCCCTATTCTACTCTCCAATTTACCCACAACTTCTCTTTCTATATCCCCTTCCTTCAGACCTCCATAACAGCCTCCACCCAGCACAGACTGTGGGGCCTGGGGGTCAAATATCGCGGCTTTATGATTTGATAAGTTGGTGGTCGATGAAAATATGGAGAGGTCTGGTTGATTGATTGGCTGGGGGGAGTTGGGTGAAAAGGGGAGATGATGGAAGGAAAGGGAAGGGAAGGGATGCTGGGAGAACGAGGAAAGAGAGAAAGAGAGAAAAGGGGAGATGAAGGAAAGGAAAGGGAAGGAAAGAAATAAGGAGGAGGAGGAGGAGGAAGAGGAGGAGGAGGAGGAAGAATCTGTTTTGTTGTGAGGGGAATAGAGTGAAGGATGAGAAGGGGAAGAAGAACAATGAAAAAAAAAGAGATAAAATTTGGAATGGGGAAGAAAAAAAAGGTGAAAAGAAGGAGGAGGAGGAGGGGAGAGGGGAAGGAGGAGGAGGAGGAGGAGGGGAGAGAGAAGGAGGGGAGAGAGGAGGCTGACGTGAAAAGACTTATTGGGAGAGAGAGAATGGAGGGGAAATAGGGAGGGCTGGAGGGGCGGGAGAGAGAGGGGAGAGAGAGGCGTTGGAGAGAGGGGTGGAAGAGGGGGAAGAGAGGGAGGGAGAGAGAGGGAGAGAGAGGGGGGGGGGGAGAGAGAGAAACTGGAGGAAAGTCAATGGGTAATGGGAGGAGAACATATGTGGTCACGGGATGGGAGGAGGCGCTGAAATTAATTGGACACTGAGGGAAGAGAAGGAAAGGAGGAGGAAGGAGAGAAGGAATTAGGAAAGAAGAAGGAAGGAGAAAAGGAGAAAGGGAATTGGGAAGGAGGAAGGAGAGAAGGAATTAGGAAAGAAGGAAGGAAGGAAGGAGAGAAAGGGGAAGAGAAGAGAGAAGGAATTGGAGAGGAAGGAAAGGAGAGAAGGAACAGGGAAAGGGGAAGGAAGGAGAGAAGGAGTAAGACAAGAAGGAATAGGGAAGAAAGAGGAAGGAATAAGGGAGGAGAAGGAATAAGAGAAGGAATAAGGAAAGAGGAGAAAGAAAGAAAGAAGTAACAGGAAAGGAGAAAGTGGAAAGAGAGAGAGGACGAGAAAGAGGAGACAGAGACAGAGAAGAAGAAATGAGTGCAAATGGGAGAAGGAGGAGGAGAAGGATAAATGGAGAGGAAGAATAAGAAAGAATAAAGAAAGAGGAGAAGGAGGAGTAGGAGTGAGTGGGAACAAGAGAAACACATACAGGAAAAAACAAAACAATACTTATATGAGAATTTTAAAGCAACAGACGAACGAGGAAAAATAAACAGGAAAATAATAGAGTTGTACCACTGATAAATGGATTAATGCAAGGGGTGTGTGTGTGTGTGTGTGTGTGTGTGTGTGTGTGTGAGAGAGAGAGAGAGAGAGAGAGAGAGAGAGAGAGAGAGAGAGAGAGAGAGAGAGAGAGTAATGGTGGAAGGCGGTAAGTTTATCTCCCACACACATCAGTAATACCAATCTCCAGCCATGAATATGCAAGAATACGCACAAATCGCGGGACCTGAATGGTGCAAAAACGAGGAGGAGGAGGAGGAGGAGGAGAAGGAGGAGGAGGGAGAGGAGGAAGAGGAGGAGAAGGAGGAGGGAGAGGAGGAAGAGGAGGAGAGGTGGAGGGGGAAGGGGGAGTGTGGCGGCTTTGTGCTGTCTGGGAGAGAAATTGTAACAGGGAGGAATAAGTTTAAATAATTTTAATACAAGTTAACTCGTATATAATCATGCATGGGTTCGACCGAGTGAGTCATATTTTAATGGGCCTGAAAAACAATGGGAAATAAATTGTTATAGATATTACAGAAAAATAAAATTGGGCTTCGAACTCACACTATAAATTAAACTGGGCTTCGAACTCACACACTATAGACTGATCCCTCCTGTCTAGAAAGTCCAACAAATTCACAAATTCCTGCTTCCCTTCCCTGCTGCCGTCTACATGTTGCCGTGGCAGGGTAGGGGAGGACTGACAGACAGGGCAGGCAGATAAAATGAGAGGCAGGGTAAACGAAAAATGGACCCCCAGACCTTGATATAAAAAAAAACGACTACAGAGTTTTTCGATAATCAAAATGTCAATTTGGAGCGTCTTACTGTGCCTCCAGGGTGGCTGAGTCGACCACAGCAGGGAGGGAGGGAGGGAGGGAAGAGATAGGAGAGAATGAGGGAGGGAGGGAAGAGATAGGAGAGAATAAGGAGGAAGGGAGGGAATAGATAGGAGGGAATAAGGAGGGAGGGAGAGAAGAAATAGGAGGGAATAAGGAGGGAGGGAGGGAGGGAAGAGATAGTAGAGAAAGAGAAGGAAGGGAGGGAGGGAAGAGATAGGAGAAAATAAGGAGGAAGGGAGGGAGGAGATAGGAGGGAAAGAAGAAAGAGGGAGGGAGAGAGGGAGGAGATAGGAGGGAAAGAAGAAAAAGGGAGAGAGAGAAGAGATTCGAGGAAAATAGATGGGGTGAAGGAATTGCAATGGACAGGTAATGTTGGGTGAGAGAGAGAAAGGATAGTTAGAAAGAGAGAGAGAAAGAAAGGATAGTTAGAAAGAGAGAGAGAGAGAAAGGATAGTTAGAAAGAGAGAGAGAGAGAGAATAGAGAGAGAGAGAAAGAGAGAGGATAGTTAGAGAGAGAATGGAGAGAGGTGAAGGAGGACTGTGAGGAGTGAGTGGAAGGAAGGACACACACAAGGTCAAGGCATTATTTATTACACTTTACACCGCTCAGGCCTAACAAGGAATCCTCCCTCCCTCCCTCACATTCAACGAAAAATGTTAACGGGGTGTGGGAATAGGGGGACAGGCTTGGGGGGGGGTTAGGGGGGTGCAGGAGTAGGAGGACAGGCTTGGGGGAGTTTTGGGGGGTTAGGGGGGTGCAGGAGTAAGAGGACAGGCTTTCTACCCACCCCCAAGCCTGTCCCCTTATTCCCGCACCCCCCAGTTCCCTCCAAGCCTGTCCCCTACCCCTCCACTCCCCCTTAACGGCGGCTGTCAAATTCCGGGGATATTTCTCAGACTTCTTCCCTCCACCACCACCAACAACCGACTGACTGACTGACTGACATTAAATCGATTTCATTGGCGGTGTGTCTGGTCTGGTCTGGTCTGGTCTGGGTTGGAATCGCTGGTGTTATTCCGAAAATCACTTATTATATTATGGTATGGTATGGTATGGTATGGGGAAATGTGTGTGTGTGTGTGTGTGGATGTGTGTTTGTTCTGTTTTATTATTATTGTGATGCTGCTTCGAGTTGTAGGCATGCTCATTTATTTATTTATGTTGATTTGTTTGATTAAGGAGTTTATATGGTCAAATCTATATATAATCTTGTTTGCTTATTGTGGTGTTTTAACGTGGCCTGGTCTAATCTAATTTGATGTACTTTTGTCATAATGATGTAGAGTTTTCAAGGGCCTATAACTTCCTGTGCAATGAGAGACTTCTGGATATTGTTGGTGTGGATGGGTGGTGTGGATGGTGTATAAAGTAGATAGGTAGGTAGGTTTGGTGTGGTCTGGATGGTGAATAAAGTTGGTAGGTAGGTAGGTGGGTGGGTGGTCTGGTCTAGGTCTGGTCTGTCCTCCACGCCGTTCACGTCCACAACCTCGACTTTCATTCACTCATTGATCTCATACGCCAAATGCATCTGGCGCGACGGACACAGGCCGAGGCACACGGAGAGAAGCGTGAATATTAATCCCAAGCTGAATGTGCAAGAGATGTGGACACAGTGACGAGAGGTGGGACACAAAACCAAAGGAGTATACCAATAAGTGGGACACACAACTAAAGGAGTGACAAGAGGTGGGACACAGAAATAATAGTGACAGGACGTGGGATAAAGAAACAAAGAAGTGACAAGACGTGGGACAAAGAAACAAAGAAGTGTCAACAAGTGAGACAAAGAACCAAAGAAGTGACAACAAGTGAGACAAAGAACCAACAAATGGGACACAAAGCCAAATGAATGACAAAAAATGGGACACAGAAGTAAAGTAGTGACAACAAGTGGGACAACACGGGACCAGTGAGGGTGTGGTGTGCATGGTGCTGCCGGGTTGGGGAAGTGTGTGTCCTATAGTGCCAGGCAGGACACACACACACACACACACACACACCAGCAGTAGCACTCGGTCAGACATTCAGTAGCTAGTCAGTGATCGCATGAATGAACGAGATAGAGCCTCCTACTCCCCCATCTCCATCCCTTCCCACCCCACCCCACCCCTCCCTGACCCACACTCTCCCCTCCCCTCCCCTCCCCTCCCTGCCTCACACTCTCCCCTCCCCTCTCCTCCCCATCCCTTTCCACCTCACCTTTCTCTCCTCTCCTCCCTATCCCATTCTACCCACCCCATCCTTCTCTCCTCCCTGACCCACACCCTCTCCTATAACCCCTATCCCATTCTACCCCACCCCATCCTTCTCTTCTCCCTGTCCCACATCCTCTCCTCCCTATCCCATTCTACCCCACCCCATCTCCCCCTGGTGCTGGGTGGGTATAAATGCATGGGAGTGGCATCTGGCGGCGACTGGCGACATCAACCAACCCACTACTAACCTGACGACCAGCAACCCTCCCTCAACACACTTCCTCGATCAGAATCAGAGGCGTAGAGAAATTATGAGAAAGTTGGCAGGAGTAGGAGAGAGATGAAGAGGGGAAGGAGAGAAGATAATAATAATAATAATAATAATAATAATAATAATAATAATAAACATGCATTCAGTGTAGGAGAGGAACGCATACCGACCACCTCACCCCACAGAGTCAACCCGGACACTGACTGGATCCTTGAGGGTGTATTAAATTTATTGGTTGTCTTTTAAGGGGTTAAGGGGAGAAGTCTTGTTTGTGTTGGTAAATCTGGAGCAACCGAATCCTCTAAACTATTACATGCAACAGAACACCATTAGTTATATTATCTTCTGGTCCTGTTTCCTCGCATACTTTGGAGGAATCATGGCACTCCAATGTAACAACAAAGAATGATCACCTTAAGGAGTGTGTGTGTGTAATCTGCCCTTAGTACTAAATCGAGGGCTTCTGATTCCTCCAAACTATTCCACTAAACTCGTATTCCCTACTCGTATGTTGAGGTACTACAGTTGTTTGGTGTTTCCTGGCATAGTTTGAAGGAATTAGATAGCCCTCCAATTAATTAACCCACAACATTATAATTATGACAAACTATAAGGCTACAAAAACCACACCTGCTCCTACATACATACATACATACAGTGAAATAAGTCTGCATTTTCCTGGCATAGTTTGGAGAAATTTACCCAAAAATATAAATAAAACCCACTTCATCAAAAAATATAAATAAACCCACTTTACTCAAAATATTAATAAACCCACTTTACTCAAAATATTAATAAACCCACTTTACCCAAAATATAAATAAATAAACCCACTTTACTCAATATGTTTCGTGAGACTCAGTAGCCTTCCAGTTCACCCCCAACACAACACAACACAACACACTACACTACTCTCCCCTTCTTAACACAACACAACACACTACATACTCTCCCCTTCTTAACACAACACAATACACTACACTACTCTCCCCTTCTTAACACAACACAACACACTACACTACACTACTCTCCCCTTCTTAACCCCGGCAAGGCGCAGCAAGCGGAGTATATGCAAATTCTTTTCCGCTGTTTCTGTGTGTAATTGATTCGGTGATTGGCCAGGGGGAGGCGAGGGATGAATGGGGGCGGGAACAATGGTGCCCAACCGCTGATAATTACTGGGGTTACAGGCACGGGCCCCTCGCAGCCCTGTGGTTTGTAGCCTGGACTTGTAAACCCCGGGGCCCTTCACTTCTCTTTCCTTTCCTTCTCTTTCCTTAGCCTGGCTCCTTCCCTTCCCTTAGCACGGCTCCTTCCCTTCCCCCATTCCGGCTCCTTCCCCTCCCTGTGTCTTGCTCCACTCCAAGCATCCTCAGTTGTACCCTCACTTCTATCTCCCAACCCACGTCTTACTCTCAACACACACACCTTCATGATAATTCGACCAGTCTTCCTTAACCCAGTACAATCCAGTCCAGTTTGGCCCAGTACAGTCCAGTCCAGCCCAGCCCACCTGTGCCCAGTCTGCCAGAGAGAGTACATTTAGTTGAGGTCCGATCTTCTTCCATAACTGAAGTACAGATCAGTCCAATCTTAAGTCAGTCCAGGCTAACTTACAGACCAGTCCAATTTTAAGTCTCCCTGCCTGCCACACCTATCTACTGTCTCTCTCTCTCCTCTCTCTCTCTCTCTCTCTCTCTCTCTCGTCTCTCTCTCTCATCTCTCTCTCTCTCTCTCTCTCTCTCTCTCTCTCCTCTCTCTCTCTCTCTCTCTCTCTCTCTCACTCTCTCTCCTCTCTCTCTCTCTCTCTCTCTCACACATGAAAACTTGATGAGGGGAAGTGAACGGCTCCCTGGTGACTCACTCTGGCTTCAGTCTGTTCAAAAGTGAGGAAGCAGTGAAGAACAACAACAGGACCCTGGGCCACATATATAGGTGAAGGAAGGAGGGAGAGAGGGAGTGAAGGAGTGAAGGAAGAAGAGAAGGAGATATATAGAGAGGTGGGAGAGACGTTGAAAGAGAGTGAAGGAAGGAGAGAGGAAGGGAGAGAGATAGGGAAGGAGGGAGGGAGGGAGAGAGTGAAGGAAGGAGAGAGGGAAGGAGGGGGCGTAGGGTGAAGGTTACAAGGGTTAGGACAGGGGTGACATAAGGTGAGGCGGGGCGAAGAGAGGTGAGACGGACCAGGGTGAAGAGGGAGACAAGGCGGGGCAGGGTGAGGCGAGATGAAGTGAGGGGGAACTGGATCAAGAGAAATGGAACAGGGAACAGAGAGATTGATAAAGGGGAGGATTTAAGAAGATGAGAATGAGGATAATGTGAAGTGAGGTAAAGTAAGGAGTAATGAGAGTGATGTGAGGAGAATTTTAAGTACGATACGTGAAAAAATGAGGTGAGGAGGAGTAAGGAGTAGTGAGAGAGATAAGACTAGACATTTAGGAAAGTGAAATGAGATAAGATGGAGTAGGAGGCTGGGGATATGGTCAAAATCTACACCACAATCACCTCTAATATATAAAACACCTGAGCCAACACCACCACCAACACCACCACCACAACATCTAATATAAAACACCTGAGCTAACACCACCACAACCACCACAACCCTCTCTCCTCCGTTTACTCTCCTTCCCACCACGACAAGTCAATTCACAGGCCCAATGATAACTGATTGTGTGTCTCGTTTGCCCAGCTCTTATTAATAACCAGTTTTACTATTGGTATTGGTGGACGCAGTAGGCAAGGTTAAGAGCGGGTTCCAGCCTTCTGCTTTTGTTTTATAATTCCTTCACCTGCTTTATTCTCTGATTTATACCTTCAAATTAATTAAGTGTTCCTGCTCGGTTCGATACAAGAGCAAATCAATGTCATCTATATCATTCCATAATATCAGTGTTTAATTAAATCAGTTGGGGGCTTTAGTAAATAAATATAAAAAAAATTATCGAGATTCATGAACGACTGACAGAATAAAGATAAAAACCAACACCAAGTGAACACCTCTTTATTATTAATGAGAACTGTTTGGTCACACTTATGTTAAGGGGGAAGTTTTGTGTTGGTAAATCTGGAGCAACTGAATCCTCCAAACTATTCCAAGCAACAGAGTACCATTATTTTTGCTCTTCGGGTTCTGTTTCCTAGCATAATTTAGAGGAATCAAGGCACTCCAATGTACCAAAAAAGAATTACCATCTTAACCTTGAAGAAGTTCGTATGAGCCAAATAAAAATGTCACCAGTTAAAATAAATTCCATCCACATAAATAAACTTTAATATAGTAATGGAAATATTCAAGCGTTTACAGAATGAATAGATTAGGATAAAAAATCAACATTTAAAATTACGATCACCATAACAATAGAATTTTTTACGCCTTTGTTATTATTCTTTAGACTTTTACTTAGTTATATTTCACATGTTGATTTTCTTGTATTTCAATATTTCACATGTTGATTTTCTTGTATTTCAATATTTCACATGTTGATTTTCTTGTATTTCAATATTTCACATGTTGATTTTCTTGTATTTCAATATTTCACATGTTGATTTTCTTGTATTTCAATATTTCACATGTTGATTTTCTTGTATTTCAATATTTCCCAATCGATTCCCTCAATACTCTAGTGTGGTTGTATCTATAATGTTAACTTGAGAGGTCATGTAGTAGCTGGTGACAAGATAGGGACGGTCCTTGAAAGATGATTAATTGCCTGTCAACATTCCACTCCAATTTGATGTTCTTGGTGATGTATACAGAGATGCTTCAACGACCTAAATGATGAGTAATGTGTCTGTATAAATGTGTGTGTGTATATGTGTGTGTATGTGTGTGTGTGTGTGTACAAGGATAGCAGTGCTTGTGTGTGTGAGTGCTTGCGTGTGTCTGTATCTGTATAAATGTGTGTGTGTGTGTGTGTGTGTGTGTGTACAAGGATAGCAGTGCTTGTGTGTGTGAGTGCTTGCGTGTGTACTGGGGGATGGTAGTGGTGGTGGGATAATGGCAGGTAGCAAAGGGAAGAATGAGGAAAGGAGGAGGAGGGTGGGTCTAGGTAGGAGCAGGTGTGTGGGGCATGGGTGGGGCAGACGAGAGGGGCACGGGTGAGGGGGAGAGGAGGGGAGGGGAGGGAGCATGCGAGTTGGGGGGCGGCTGGGTGAGGGAGAGGAAAGAGGAGGGGAGGGAGTATGTGGGTTGGGGATAGGGGTGAGGGAGAGAGGAGGGGAGAGAAGGGGAGCTAGGGAAGGGGAGGGAGTATGTGGGTTGGGGATAGGGGTGAGGGAGAGAGGAGGGGAGAGAAGGGGAGCTAGGGAAGGGGAGGGAGTATGTGGGTGGACCCGGCGACCTCCTCCCTCACAAAACACATCCACCAGATACAAGAGTTCATTACCTCACAGATGACGACTTTAGACTGGTTCTCTCTCAGTGTCTCTTTTCTCTCTTCACCTCCAGCCAGCCAGCCAGCCACCGCGACACACACACACACACACACACACACACACACACACACACACACACACACACACACACACACACACACACTGCTTCCCTATTCCTTCTTGGGTACTATTGCTTGGCCCACCTCATTCCAAATTCGGTGACTGTAGTAGCATGCACAACACGTACACACACACACACACACACACACACACACACACACACACACACACACACACACACACACCTATAATTATGTAGAGAAACAGGTCACACACACACACACACACACACACACACACACACACACACACACACACACACACACATGGGGACAAATGCATGCAAACTATGTATATGTGTAATACATGTTTAAATAAACATTATGGTAACACACACACACACCACACACACACACACACACACACAGAAAGTGAGGTGTGAGTCATACACAGCTGGTCCGTAACCCCTGCCACCTGGGACACACACACACCACACACACACTCTGTTACAATTCCTATAAGTCATACACTTTGTTATTGTACTTTGTAACTCTGGCTTCCCCTCCTCGTCGATCTTCACACTTGTCTCCTTGTCCTCGTGGCCTTGTGGACTGACTGAACATGTGGCCGACCTGTGTGTTGTGTGATAAAAGAAAACCCTCAGGGGTAAAAATATGCAGTCAGTGTCACTTGTGAATGAACAAGTGTTGTGCGACTCAAGCAGCTGGTGACACCAGGCAGTCAGAGGGGCAGCATGGACGTGACACGACGGGTGGCACCACACGCTCCGGGCCACACCACCTACTCTTTCTTTTCCACCCTCCTCCTACCTCCACCTCCTACTCCTCCTCCTCCTCCTTCCTACATCCTACTTCCTCGTCGTCGTCGTTATCCTCCTCCTCCACTTATTACCTCACCTTCTCTTCCTTCTCTTCCTCCAACCACCGTGCCTCCAACTACCTCACCTACGACTAATAAAAATAGATAAGAAACACGGTTCGGGATTCCACAACAATCAGTGTGATCTACCAACGAGAGGAAGGGGCCGACCAGGCTGGATTTTATTTGTAAAGTGAGATTGGACCCACCTGTTAAATGTCCAGCTGAGCCAGTACACTACCCATAGACTTGGCCAGAAGGGAATTCCACGGTCCTGTCTGGGGATGGGTCAGGTGACTTGGTAAATCTTGCTGGTGGACCTTCTCACACACACACACACACACACACACACACACACACACACACACACACACACACACACACAGAGTAAAGGCAAGAGAATGTAAAGTAAGATTGTAGGGTAAAGAAAGGTGACAAGGTGATTTTTTTTTTTTTTTTCGTTGGCCTTTATTTACCTACCAGCCACACGACCCCTACATTGCAGAATAACAGAGAGCATCTGATATTAAAGTCGACACATCTCTTATAATTACGTAGATACAGTTACTCAATCCTCTAAACAACGTCAGAAAATACACTACCTAAAAATACGATCAGATCTTTCGTTTGATTGAAGCACAGTTTGGTGAATGTAATCTGTAACCTTCCAACTTCCCCACGTGAAGAACAATAAGGATTACTGGGTTTTATAAGGATTCGGAAGCAATTCGATGGAGGTGTACAGTCAGAAGCAAAATTTATATTACTTACAGTCTCTTAGAGGGTTATGTTATCGCTTGGGTTAAAAGGTATAAAGCCGCTAATGCGTGACAGTGAATGGGACAGTGAAGCACATGCACACAACACTCTATGAAACACAAAAAATATAGCACACATCATTGATAGAATATTGATTTTTTTTTTTCTCTTGTGGAAACTGGTAAATGGGCTTGCGTATTCTTTAAAGGTCATGTAAGGTCAAGCTAGGTGATGAAACTGACCCCATTTGATTTCAATGGGCATGACTTTTGTTTATGGTTGCATAGTAAAGCTTCAACTTACTACAATGTACCCTAGGCGTGAGAGCATTGATGTACTCGTGGGTAGGTCACCTGGCTACACCTTCACCTTCATATAGAAAGTCTCCACAGACCAATAATAAATTTCACTTGCATACCAGAATTTTTCCTTATCCGTTTGGTCATGTACGAAGAAATCCATTGACCTACTCCGGCATTGTAGAGGAAACTGATATACCCTTTCTCCTATATAAAAAAAGGGTCCTTATGCCCCTTTCCCTCGTCTGTGGATGGCGTGAGTGAGGGGAAAAACACCTCAGCTGATCAAAGAACATGCGGACCTCGTGACTCGGTGAACAGACCAGGTGATAAATGGTGAAGGAAGAAGAAAAAACAGTTACTACAAAAACACCAACCACTATGGAAGAAGGGGTCAGTGTTGGGGGGGGGGAGTGTTGGGGGGGGGGGGGAGTGGGGTGTGTGGGAGGCTGACGTGTGCAGTGTAAATGTAGAGATGTGTGTGTGTGTGTGTGTATATATATGTAGGTATGTGTGTGTGTGTGTAGGTATATGTGTATGTGTGTATGTATGTATATATGTATGTGTGTATTTATGTATGTATGTGTATGTGTGTATGTATGTATGTATGTGTGTGTGTGTGTGTGTGTCACCATAAGCTAGGATCAGACTTTAAGCAGCATTGACAACTTGGGACCTCTACTCTACGTTACATACCAGGTTCGAGTCCCAGTGACGTTACCAGATATTTATTTGTGCCACAGAGGTATTCCCACATATTGAGAGAGAGAGAGAGAGAGAGAGATGAGAGAGAGAGAGAGAGAGAGAGAGAGAGAGAGAGAGAGAGAGAGAGAGAGAGAGAGAGAGAGAGAGAGAGTACCCACACGCTCCTCTCTGAACATTTTATTTCATCCACGTGTGTGTTGTTTGTTGATTTGGTTGATCAATAACATACAGTACACAGCTGGAATTACATACATATAGTAGTTAAAGTGTATTATTCCCTTTTAGTCCCCTCATTAGATACGTGATTAAGATAAGTGATTATTTTACTTACATACGTGATTAAAATAGACAAGAGTAAAAAATGAAACGTTGATGGTAGATGGAATTTTTTTTTTTTTTTTTTTTTTTTGGAGCCAAGACAGTGTACGTAGAGTGTTATGTTTGATGGGGGTTACTCGGGGTCACCAAGATGGGCTAAAGTAAGCAACGTTCAACTTCTGTCTTCACTCTGCATTTGGGTGGTGGTGGTGGTGGTAGTAGGCTAGTGGTTAATGTTGTGATGGTGGTGGTGGTGGTGTGGTGGTGGTGGAGGTGTTGGTGTAGGTGGTAGTGGTAATGGTGTAGGACAAGGTAGGTAGGTAGGTAGGTAGGTAGGTAAGTAAGTGTGTGTGTGGTTGATGGTGACTTTTGCTTAGCACCTTCATGTTTCTTCACTACTTGTTGTTGTCATTACACTCCTTGTATGTTCATTTGTATTTGTTCTGTTGGATTCCGTTCATTCACCTTCCCATCCTCGTCGTCAGTCTCTTCGTATTATTCTTCCCCTCCTTCAACTTTCACCCTCTCCTTTTTTTTTTCTCTTCCTGGTCATCCCTCGTCACCAACATCGTCATCCCATCTTCATCGTCACTCTCATCTTATTATTATTCCCCTTTAATAAGAGTCTCACTAAACTCCTTCCTGACGGTCTGTATTGCGACTTGTACTTCGTTGTGTGTTTTTATGCGCGGCCCAAACCAGTAAATGTTCCCTGGATTATCTAAAGGCAAAATTATGGAGAGGTGTGAGAACTTTAATGGGTTGGATTATGTTGCTGAGTTTATAATGTGGCCACGAATAATAATAATAATAATAATAATAATAATAATAATAATAATAATAATAATAATAATAATAATAATAATAATAATAATAATAATAATAATAATAATAATAATGATAATAATAATAATGATAATAATAATAATGATAATAATAATAATAATAATAATAATAATAATAATAATAATAATAATAATAATAATAATAATAATAATAATAATAATAATAATAATAATAATAATAATAATAATAATAATAATAATAATAATAATAATAATAATAATAATAATAATAATAATAATAATAATAATAATAATAATAATAATAGTGTCACAACTACCTGTCATCACACTCACTCATCACTTCATCATCATCAGGTCATCTAGTACTACTACCACCACTACTACCACTACCACTACTACCAGGACATCTACCACTACCACCACTACCACTACCACTATTATTGTTACTATTATCAGTACGAATACCTTCCTATCATTCATTCACACATAGATTATCGTTCGTGTGCCTGACTGAATCTTGAGTGACGAGCCTGAGAAGGGTGAGAGTAGAGTGTGGTGGAGGGGCAGAAGGAGGGGGCAGGGATTGGGGAAGAGGATGGTGGAAGGGGCAGAAGGAGGGGCAGGTACAGGGGCAGGAGTATAAGGCCGTGGGTGGTGGAAGGGGCAGAAGGATGGGCAGGTACAGGGTCAGGAGTAGAAGGCCGTGGGTGGTAGTAGTCTCCCTCCTGCCGGCGTGACTGCAGAGTGCTCGGGTCCAGCCACCAGACCCGTCATTACCTCAGCTATTCCTTGGCAGCCCTGGGTGTTACGGAGGGTGATAGCAGCGATAGCGATATTTGCACCTCCAGACCTTGGTTCTTTGTTCAGTCAGTCTCTCTCTCTCTCTCTCTCTCTCTCTCTCTCTCTCTCTCTATATATATATATATATATATATATATATATATATATATATATATATATATATATATATATATATATATATATATATATATATATATATATATATATATATATATATATTTGAAGTGTTGCTATATTTCATTTTTTTCATTTCTCATTCTTGTATTTCATATCTTTAGAACTTTTCCCCCTCTCAACTTTTTATCATATCCTTAGTTAAGTGCAGCTCAAAGAAAGGGTTCAGTCGGGTGATAGATAGATATACATACATACCTACAGTAACGTGGACAGTATTAGTTAGTGAAGACAACAAAGATTAGTAGTGTATATAGAGAAAGTTTGTGGGTAGACAAGTGTTTATTGTTTTCATCTGGGGGAAGAGAGTCAATTGTGTGGTGGCAAGGGGAACAGTGGTAGATGAAAAAAATAATAGTAAAAAAAATAATTAAAAAAAATATATAATAATAACAAAAATTGATAATGGAGGTAGGTAGCGTATGAGGGAAGGAAGGAAAAAGAAAGGAAAAAAGTTGGAGAGAGAGAGAGGGAGAGAGACAGAGAGACAGAAACAGAGAGAGGGAAATGGAGAAATAATGGCACAGAGAGAGAGAGAGAGAAACAGAGACAGAGACAGAGAGACAGAGACAGAAAGAGGGAAATGGAAAGAGAATGGCAGAGAAAGAGAGAGAGAGAAACAGAGACAGAGACAGAGACAGAGAATTGGAAGAGTGGACAAAGAATTGGCGAGTGGTTAGTACGTACAAATAATGCCCACACAAAATGAGGATAGAGAAGAAGAAGGAGAGGAAGGAAGGAAGGGTTGGCAGGCTGGGGTTCTGTAAGTGAAGGAAAAACTTGTGCCGGGAAATTAAACTAGTGGAAGATATTAACCAAAAGGCGAAAACGTGTACTGAGAGTGTAGGAGAAGAATGTGTGTGTGTTTGTGTTTGTTTGTGCTTGTGTGTTTGTGTGTTTGTGTGTGTGTGTGTGTGTGTGCTTGTGTCTGTTTGTTTGTGTTTGTGTTTGTGTTTGTGTGTGTGTGTGTGTGAAGAACTGTTTGGAAGAGAGAAAGGGAGAAAGATGAAAAAAAAGGTTACATAGAGATACACAGATACGGACATCACACAATTTAGGTGGTAATTCTATTTTGATACATTGGAGTGCCTTGATTCCTCCAAGGTATGCCAGGAAACAGGACCAAATGAACAAAAATAAGGTGTTCTGTTGCTTGGAATAGTTTGGAGGATTCAGTTTCTCCAGATTTACCAAAAACAAAGGACCCTGTGATCGTGTATGTATGTGACTTGGTGTTGTGTTGTTGCTTGGAATAGTTTGGAGGATTCAGTTGCTCCAGATTTACCAAAAAAAACAAAACTTCCTCTCCCTTAACTCACTAATGGTAAACAGTATTATTACAGCTACTGCCACGACCACCAGCCTCAGTTTTACACCTTGTATTCTGAATATTTATGTGTAACCTCCTTTAACCCACCACTCAAGGGTTAAGACCTACTGGCTTCCACTACCATACCCAGAGAGAGAGAGAGAGAGAGAGAGAGAGAGAGAGAGAGAGAGAGAGAGAGTGAGAGGAGGGAGGGAATGAAGGTGTTGGAGAAGTAGGCAGGTAGGTAGGGAGGGGAATGAAGGAGGGAGGGGAATGGAAGTGGAGGAGTGGACTGGGAGGGATGAAGGGGAGTGGAGGGGGAGTGGAGTGGCAGGGAGGGGAATGGAGGAGGAGTGGACTGGGAGGGAGGGAGGGGAATGGAGGGGGAGTGGAGTGGCAGGGAGGGAGGGAAATGGAGGAGGACTGGGAGGGGAGGGAGGAGTGGGGAGGGAGGGCCTGGTGGTGGGGCACGATCAGCATGCTCAACACGTCCCGACAGCCACTCCCCCTCCCACTCCCTCCCCCTCCCACTCACTCACCTTCCCGACTCCCCTGTGTTAGCCTTTACTCCACAAAGGCCTTACTTTTTACCTTACTAGAAGACCATTCCAGACACGAGGCTTCAAAAGAAAACACAAAAGTGAAAGGGGAGAGAGCCTGTGTGTGTGTGGAGAGAGAGAGAGAGAGAGAGAGAGAGAGAGAGAGAGAGAGAGAGAGAGAGAGAGCCAGTGTGTGTGTGGAGAGAGAGAGGAGAGAGAATATGTTGGTAGGTGCGTGGTCATGGCTGGAGAGAGAGAGGAGAGAGAGAAGAGTGATCAGGATGGGAGGAGAGGAGTGACTGATGAAGGATTGTGGGGTAATAAAGAGAGGAAAGATATGTAGAAGAGAGAAATAGAGAGAGAAGAGAGAGGTGTGTGAGTGTGGACAGAGAGGGAGGAGCAGAGTGAAAGGTATACAGAAGGATGGTGGGAAAAGAAGAGGAGGAGGTGGAGGAGGAGGAGTGGGGAGGGAGGAGAGAAGAAAGCGAGGAGAGAGGAGGAGAAAAAAAGAAATGTGCATGAGTGTATTTAAGGGAACGGGAGGTGATGGTGGTAGTGGTGGTGGTAATTGTGATAGTTGTAGTGATGGTGGTAGTAGTGTGATATTGGTAGTGGTAGAAGTGGTGATGGTAGCAATAGTGATGGTGGTAGTAGTAGTAGTAGTAGTAGTAGTAGTAGTAGTAGTAGTGGTAGTGGTGGCAGAGCAGGGCAGGGCAGGGCAGAGGTGAGCGTCCCCAGTTGGCCTCTGCCCCGACAACACCGGCGCCACCACCACCTCCACCACCACCTCCACCACCATTCTATTCCATACGCACTTCTCCACCACCACCACCACCACCTCCACCACCACCATTCTATTCCATACGCACTCTTCCTCCTCCACCACCACCACCACCATCATTATCATTCTATTTCATACGCACTTCACCACCTCCACCTCCACCACCATTCATCATTCTTGTCTCTTCTCCTGTAAACTTATTTTTTTCCTCATCTTCCTTTCTTTCTCACTCTTATCACCAGTACCACTTAATTTATCACTTCTTTCTATAATTATGTCCACTAACTACTTCCATCCACAAACACTTTCTTATTCTCCTCTTTTGTTATCATCCACTTTTGCCTCTCCATCTCGACTCTTTTATTTTTTTATTTTTCACTGGGTAATTTCTTTTCTTTATTTTTTTTTTTCACTGGGTATGATAATTTCTTTTCTTTATGAGTTATCTATCGTTCATCCAGCCGCCTCCCTTTTGTACCCAATGAAGTGTTCAATCTGCCATCTCGACTATATATATAAAAAAAAAAATATAGTATGCCCTTCCTTGCTCTCGTTTTTCGCTGTTTGCACACTTCCCGTTTTCCTTTTTGACCGTATTGCTGCCCTCCCTTCCTTCGTCCATTGATTGCTGGTTTGATTGATTGATTGACTGATTGATCCATCCATCCCTCCATCCATCCATCCAGTCATTCATTCATTCATCCCGGTTTTACGTAAGGTTAGGTTTTTTATCCCTGACAACTATTCCAGCCTCACTAGCCCATCTGACCTCCTCACACATTCCTTCTCATCCCTTCCTCCCTCCATCCCTCCCTCCTTCCCTCCCTCCCTCACGGACACCGTACAGTTTTACCCCAGGTCCACTTTGAGTCAGATTCTAAAAGTCGTGTCCGTTACCACCAGAGGTCACTGTAGTCACATGGTTTGTATGTGGAAGTTTTGTTTACTTCTCATAAAGCAAACATGGCTCTCGTGGGAACTCAAGACGGGAATATGCTTCACAGTTGAGGGTGATGAAAACTACACACATACTCCTTGTTGTCCCTCCTCTCTGCCACTTTCTTATTCGTGATTTTGTAACCACAAGGCGTTTCTGGCCAAGTATATACAACCTTATTTTTTTTCTGGTTCTGGTTTACACTCACTCTACTTGCCTCTCCATTACCACTACCTCTTTCCACTCCCCTCCCTCTGCCTTCTTGTTCCCCTCTCCACTCCCTCGGCCTGCTCAGTCACTCCCACTCTTTCTTTATCTCATCTCTGACCATCACCGAAATCCATGCAAAATCCAGACAGTCAATTTTGCAAGTGGATTCATAAATCTGTCTTAGGGATGATAGCGCGTCAACCCCGGTGATAAAAGTACAAACTGGCCAATTAAGGTGACAGACCATCTGTTCAATGACCCTCAGTTTCTCACGTCTTGGCTGGCTTCTATTACCATCCCTTGTTAAAGTTATAAGACTGAGGCGTGGCGTGTGGGAGGTGCGTGTGTGAGATGGGTGTTGGTGTTGCCCTCTGGTAGTACTCAGTGACCAGGTGCGCTTAACAAGACTCGTGTCAAGTCCAGGGCGTCGCCAAGTGTAGGCACCTATATACCTACCTGGTCCACTCAGGTCAAGTGGCGCCGCTACACACAACCCCCGGGGAGTTATTTTGTTATTGTTGTTGGTGTGATGAGATGAGGGTGTGATGTGATGTTCTGGTGTGTTGTGGTGTCCTGGTGTGTTGTGATGTTCTGGTGTGTTGTGGTGTGGTGGTGTGTTGAGGTGTGATGGAATGAGGGTGTGTTGTGGGAAGGGGTCAGACTGGATTAAAGTATGTTGTTATGACAAAGAGTTTCGTTATCTGGCGGCTGTGTATTAATCTGATCATCTGTGAGAGTAGTAATGACTATATATTATTATCAAGCTACATCTGTTCACGAATAACCGAAATTATGACTATACACGTTATGGTAGGCCGGCGTAGGTGTAATGGGAGGTAACAGACAGTACAGGTGTGGTGTTGTTGGTGTTGTTTTTGTTGTTGATCCAGGGAGTGTGGCAGGGGACGCAGGCGGTAGTATAGGTGTCGTAAAAAGGAGGAAGGGTCTCAAGAGCGGCGCCAACAGGACGGACGCAGCATCACAGTGGTGGCGGCATTGCTCTGGGGGCCCACATGATTCATCAAGCAAAAAGCCAGCAGTACCTCGCCCTTGTTGTCTGACACTGCCTAGCCCCTGGTCACTGAAGGAGGAGGAGGAGGAGGAGGAGGGAGGTGGTGAAGGGGGGAAGAAGGAGGAGGGCAAAGGGAGGGAGGAGAAAGAGGGGAAGGAGGAGGAGGGCAAGGGAAGGGAGGAGAAAGGGGGGAAGAAGGAGGAGGGCAAAGGGAGGGAGGGAGGAGAAGACGAGAAGGGCGTGAGAAAGGGTGAGGAAAGAAGAGGAACGAGAGAAGAGATGTACGAGGGCTGGAAATGATGATGATGGTGATGATGATGATGAATTGGTGAAAGAGGAGGTGAAGGGAGTGAGAGAAAGATAAGTAGGAAGTGAGAGGAGGTGGATGTGGGAGAAGAGAAGGAGGAAGAACACAAGAAGGAAGAAGAGGAACAGGAATGCGGGAGAAAATGATGATGAGTAGGAGGAGGAGGAGGAGGAGGAGGAGGAGGAGGAGGAGGAGGAGGAGGAGGAAAGAGAGTGGAGAGTGGGAGTGGAGGGAAGGGAGGAACTCGTGACGGTAGGAGAGGAGGGGAGGGTAAGAGAACACACGCAAGAACTCCTCCAGCTCCGTTATGTGTGGAGTTCCCGAACTTCCCGGTGTTGACAGAGTGTGTCAGGGGACAGGAGAGGGGCCAACACCAACACCACCACCACCACCAACACCAACGCCACCATTAATACCAACACCACGAACACCAACACCACGAACTCCACCACCAACACCACCAACAACACCAACTTCACCACCAACAACACCAACTCCACCACCAACAACACCAACAACACCAACAACAACACCAACTCCACCATCAATACCTATACCAACACCAACACCAACACCAACACAGAGAAAAGAGGAAAGGTAGACGGGAACGCTAGGAGGGAAGGAGATTGAGAGAAGGATGGATGGGAACTGAGGAAATGGTGAGTGTGGAAGGAAAGAAGAAAGGATGAGGAGGGTGGGAAGGAAAGCTAAGGAGAGAGTTAAGGAATGAGAAGACAGCAACAAAAGGTGAGTCAGTCAGAGGAGGCTATCACTGTGGGCGTGGCACAGGGACCTTGACAGATGGCGTATAAAATCTTAAGTCGATGGCATAAGAAACCAAGGAAAGTAATATTTATAAAGCCGTCAAAACATGAGATGAGAAAAAAACAAACAGGGTAAAACTCTCGTTGGCATTAACACTTAAACTCCATTGTATGTAATCCATTAAGAACTATAAAATGTTTTAGATAATATAAATGTTTGAACGCCCCTTCGCATTCAAGAGTTAAGTCTGTGTCATTAATGAAGTGATGAAAATAAAGAGGTCGTGGAGGGAGCAAGAGGTCAAAGTGGTGTGTGTGTGTGTGTGTGTGTGTGTGTGTGTGTGTGTGTGTGTGTGTGTGTGTGTGTGTGTGTGTGTGGAGCATCAGGTCACCTTTCTGAACAAACCACCACAATACCCCTCCCCTGCCCTACCAGGTGGCCCCCTCCCCTGCCTTACCTTGACCGTTGTCTGCCCTGTAAGTCTGCCTACCCCAGCCTAGCCTATGCCACCTCTTGCCTGCCTCCTCTCCTACTCCTCCAACGCTCCACCAGCCTCCCCTCTCTCCTACCATTACCTGCCTCACCAGCCAGTACCCTCTCTTGCCTCCCCTCTGCCCCTCCATCATCCCCACCAGCCACACTACCTACCTGTACCATGTGAGGACACGACACTCGCCACCTGCAGGCTATGGGCACGCCGAGGCTCATCTATCAGGTTGACAGGCTGCAGTACCGTCCGTCAGGGGTCCACAACCAGACCCGCCCCCACCCGCCTCAGGCCTATCTGCATATCTCAACCAACAGGTACAGGATCTGGCAAAAACTCTACTTTATGGCTAATTTTAAACTAACAATGCCATTTGTACATGAAGCAAGACAAGGAAGTAACGTAATCCCCTGACACTACTGCAGTATATGCCAACTTCCTACCTCTGCCACCTTAAATTATCCTAGCAAAATAAAAGTGTTGTAATTCAGCCCCGATAAAGTGGAAAAAAGTGGAGTGAGTTAGGGTCGTGTATAACACCCAAGTACAGGCTGGTCAGAGTAAATTATAGTTCCAGTATTTGCCAACTAAATGGAATCCGGTTAGAGACTTTAATGGGACAAAAACAGCCTCTCCCCTCAGGTTACATTGTCAAATCCTCTTTTTATCTAAAGTTCCCGAGTTCATTTTTGAGCCTGGGACTGGTTACTTCTGTTACCAGTCATTGACTTTCACGCCCAGGCCATTAATGTTACCACGAGGGTCGTTTGTGGCCAAATGGAAAGTGGCCTCGGGTCATGAGAAGCAAATTACTGACTTCAGAACACAATTCTTATACCTGTGTTGGACAATCTGCTGATATTTTTGTTGGGCTAGTGACAGCCATGAATAATATAAAGCCTCGATAAAAAGTAATAGGCCGAATCTGTTTGTAATATCTGAGAGGGAGATGGAATCGCCCCGCTTCAGCCCTCTGTTGTTTAAAAAGAAAAATAATAACAATATGACGATTATATGAATGTAATTATGTGTTGGTATTGGGAAGAATCACTGTATATCGTCAAAACTGGTACCCTGAGAACCAAGAAAAAAGCACAGTACCATCTGCACTTTAACCCACAGCAGTGAATGGGATACACCTTTTCCAGGAACCAAATTCGCATCATGACGAGTGTACTGGGAAAGTCTCATCACTTGCAATGTGTTTCTTTACATTTGCTGGATGGTGGGATGAGGGTGTATAGAAATGGTAATGTGAAGGGTACGAGTGGTGAGGTGGGGTGTGGACAGGTGCCACTCCTGCCCACCTCAGCCACTCAGCTCGGCGTGAGCCACCGGCGCTGCAGGGGTGGGTGACCTCCACGACCTTCTGTGTGCTCGAGGTCAGGCCTGGCGCTCGGAGGTCAAGCGGGAGGTGGGCGAACCTGCTCTACTTGACTCCCCGCTCGCGAGAAACTGGACCAGATAAGTTGTCAACTCGCGCCTGTTCATCTTTTGTACTATCTAAATCTAGGGTAAATTTCTCTACACTTACCCAGCGCGGCAAGATCAGTTTAAGTGATATTATCTTGATAGCGACGCCCCAGGTGTTGTGTGGGGAGTCCTAGCCAGGTTTACACCCAGAAGTATGGCTGAACTGCGCCACACCTTCCATTACCAATTTGCTTCAGTCAGGGAAGGTTCCGAGGAACTAAATACAATTGTGCAGTCACACCCTTAGCAGTTCAACCTGGCTCCGTGTTTTGCCTGCCCTTGAGTTCTGCTTGGTTTGGGGGTCTTGTCTGGAATAGGGTTTGAGCTGGATATGTGTTTTTGGTTTGGGTTTGGGTTTGTGGTCTGTTTGGCTTTCGATACTGCTTGTCATTGGGTTCTGTTTGGGTCTGGGTTCTACCTGGAGTAGGGTTTGTTTTTTATATGTGTTCTGAATAACGAAGAGTTCTGTTTCACGTTAGTTCTGCCTGATTATGGGTTAAAGTTGGATCTGAATAACTCTGCCTACATGATTTTCGATACTGCTTGTGTATATAGGTACTGCCTGACTCCGGGTCCTGTCTCACCCTCAGGCATACGACAACACTCACTATCTCCTGCCTCAGTCTCTGTGCCCTCCCACTCTCTGCAAGGTATACCTCCATATTCGGATGGTATGCTAATGCCTTCTCTTATATCGGCCTTTCTACCCATAAGCGTGCCCAGTCCGAGGGTGTGGGGCGTGCTGGGCATCACACTTTGTTTCATTATATTTCGTGACCGAGAAGTCCAGATGGTTAAAGGGCAGAAGACAACTTGGCCTACAGAACAAAGAACTAGATATCTGTAGGAACGAGAACTCAGGAACTCAGAAATAGAGTGTAGGACAAGATACATGGTAATCATTAATCTCTGCTTAATAGGTTGCCTCTCTCTGCCAATTTTTGTCTGTCTGTCATATTTGGCCATTTCTATGTTTATATCTTTGTCTATCTCTATGTGTATAACTCTGTCTATCTGCTGTTTTAATCGACCCTATTTTTTCGACTACCTTTATACCGTCTCGATTCACCTCGGAGTCCCAGTGTTGTGTGAGGTAAGGTGGTCATCTGTGTACAACACCATCACCACAAACAACAACTCCGTCACCACCACCACCAACAACAACAACAACAACAACAACACTAACAACACCACCACCTATACAACCACTACAAATACCACCAACACCACCACCTATACAAGCACTACAAATACCCCCACCATCAACCCCATCACCACGACCACCATCATGTTTGAGGTGGGTCGTGTGTAGCGTACAATAGATAGACTCTGCTGCTCCCGGGCCGCCTCGCCACACCGGGACCTGAATACTGAGTGCCCGGATGAATGCTGTCTGGTGCATACACTACGCTGCTCATGAATACCCCTACCTGTTCGTCCTTCTTGTCGTCGCCATCGTGGGTCGTCATCTTCATACCTGGCGTTGTCGTCGTCGTCTTCTTCTTCGCCTGTCTGTCTGTGTGTGGTTTTGTCGTCCTAGTTAATGTTGTTGTTGTTGTTGTTGGTGGTGGTGGTGGGGTTATTGTTGTTGTTGTTGTTGTTGTTGTTGTTGTTGTTGTTGTTATTGTTTTTATTGTTGTCGTCGTCGTCGTGGCTGGTGGGTTTGGTTTTCCTCGAGGGTACTTTCGTGTTTTTTTGTTTATCCCCAAGTTCGTCGTTCTTGGGTGTTGTTGTCGTCATCATCTCGTTCATCACCATCATTTATTTATCATCATGTTCTTTATTATTATTATTTGTTCACCCTCTTGTTCATCATCATAATCAGTCATCATCGTCGTTCACTTCCTGAGTTACTTATACTATACAGAACAAGGCCTATAATATATTATACTATACTATAATATACTATACATACAAGACCTTAAGTGGGATAATGTTGTGTTGGTAAATCTGGAGCAACTGAATCCTCCAAACTATTCCAAGCAACAGAACAAAGAATTACCACCTTTAATACAGAGATGACGGTATTCTCTGCTACGTTGTGTTGTTAGGTGTGTGTGTTTGTGTTGGTGAAGGGTTGGTTGGTTGGTTGGTTGGTTGGTTGGTGTAGCAAAGGGGTCGGGTAGTATTCTTGGGTTAGTGATGATGGGTTAAGTACGGGGGTGTTTGGAGGTGATGAGGGTGTGGGGAGGTGATGAGTGATGATTGGTGAGGGCATACCACACACATGCATGTACACCCAATCACACACACACATACAGGCACAAGCACACACATACAGGCACAAGCACACACATACAGGCACAAGCACACACATGCACACATACTGGCACATGCTCACCTATACATACAGTACATGTACTATGTACACACATGTACATAGATACTGTGAGGATGGGGATGTGACGGTGCCCAACAAGTGATAGATAGAGAAGTAGTGTGTCAAAGATAGACGTGATGCCTTGGATTGAAGTAGGGACAGCCAGCCAGGGGCAACATAAACACAGGAGACGATTGTTCAAGATGAGGAGAGGTGATAGTGAGGTGATGTTGTGGAATTATAAGCAGGAGGGACAAAGTGGCCAGAGAGGAGGAGGAGGAGGAGGAGGAGGGGCTGCCGTGGAGAAGGTGTACTGTATATTATAGGGACAAGAAGTAGGGTTAGAGTTTTTTTTAAGATACAGGCAGGAAATAGAAAGATGTTGTTGATGAATAAAACCACCGAGGGTCAGGTGTGGCAGGGTGGGGTTCCTGGTACAGTTAAGAATATCCAACTTTCCTCCAGGTTCACTTTAAGTAAGGATAAGTGTTAGGAGAATACTGGAGTCATTCTAATATACGAGAAAATAGAGAGGACTGAGGAGGGCAGGGGTGACCCAAGATGACATTCTCGTCCACCTCCCACCCTCTGACCACACCAGTTTGATGTTTTGTATAAGAATATTGCCAGCGTAAGGTGGTGATGTAAATGTTGTTGCTTTTCTCGCTATTGTTTTTTTTTTATATACTGTCATCTCAGGATAACATATATCATTATAATTTGGCACCTGCTGACACACTTTGACTTCTGACCATCCCACCAGGCTGTAAACGTAAGCTCATCTCCACACCAAGTAAGTTTCCCAGCAACACAGAGAAAGATATAAGTGCTGACAACCTCACACAAGACCAGAAGATAAATTGAAGGACTACTGATTCCTCCAAACTAGACAACGTAACAATGCCCCCATCCTCGTACGTACAGTGAATAGGTCTGTCTGTTTCCTGGCCCCGTATGGAGGAATCAATAGCCCAAATTAAATGACCCCTGTAACCCCTGGTGTGTGTCAGGTGGCCGGGTCCTCATGAACAACCACTGTCGACTCAGCATCCGTTCACCTTTCTCTACGGACTGAGATAACGAAACTCTTGATAGAATATGATGAAGCAACGCCCACCTCAGCTGTTTCTTGGTTATATATTGTGATGACACGAAGACAACCGGGGCACTCCTGAATCAAAACAAAGCTGCCGTATTTTTCTATCTACACAGCTGACTGGTCGTGGGGGTCGCCCTGGGAAGGTAAAAAGATGCACTTTTGCAGGATATAAACAAGTTGGTCAACAGCTTCCTGAGATTCACTTCCTGCTGCCCCTCGACCCCTTCTCTCTCACTCCCTACACCCATCAAGCCTTCATAGGTTTAATTTTATATATAGACTCATGTACAGTGTCACCTTTTTCAAACTGAAGAGATAAAAAAAATCAAGAGAGAAAGAGAGAGAGAGAGAGAGAGAGAGAGAGAGAGAGAGAGAGAGAGAGAGAGAGAGAGAGAGAGAGAGAGAGAGAGAGAGAGAGAGAGAGAGAGAGAGAGAGAGAGAAATCCAGGAATGTCCCTTGGGAAGAGGCGGGGAAGTGAAGCTACATACCGGGAAATGGGAAAGGGAAAGAGACTGGTGAACATGAAGAAAGTGACTGATTGGCTGCTCCATTGACTTACTGGCAAAAAAAAAAAAAACAATATTGACAACACAACACCTAAGGTCATGTATGTATGTGCTTCTGGAGAAGGATATAGGAAGGGTTGACAATCATTGATCCTTTACTCCTTTACCATTCCCGTCACAACACTGTTTATTGCTGTCCTTTGCATTCTTCGCTTCTGACAACATCCTTTCTAGGTTCGTCAGGCTTGTGTACAAATATTATGTAAATGAAGATGAAAGCTATATAAGTTGAAGAGGTGAAAGTGATTGATTGACTGGGATTCGAAGGGACACCGAAGCTCTTTTAAATATAGTCACCAGTCAACACACAATGGGGGGAGAAGCAGGCGATGGGAACTAACAAGGGGAAAGAGAGGCGAGAGGAAGGACAGGGTGAGAGACAAGAGGTAAAGGGAGGGTGCGAGGGGAGAAGAGTTACTGAGAATTACGAGGTAGAGGGAGACTGGAGATTCAATAAAGAGGAGCATAAAGAGGAAGAGTTAATTGCAAGGTGGGGATGGGGATGGGGTCGGTTCGGGTCGGGTCGGAGGGACAATGAAAGTAGTAGTAGTGGTGGTGGGGACGGGGTCGGGTCGGGACGGGTTGGGTCGGGTCGGAGGGACAATGAGAGTAGTAGTAGTAGTAGTGGTAGTGGTGGTGGTAGTGGCCTTGACCATAGTGCATGAGGAGGGGGCCACGGACTCCTGTTTGCTATGGGGGGCAGAAGGTCGTGCTGAGATAGACAAAACTACAGACACAACACTGTACTGAGACCCCCTTACCCCTCCCACTCATCCCCTCCTATATCCACCCCATCCTCCTTCCTTCCCCTTCCTGTATCCACCCCCTCCCCCTCCCCCTCCCCTACGTATATATCCCTCTCCTCCTCCCTCCCTCACTCTCTTTCTCTTTTTATTTACTATTTTGTTTCACTCACTCAATCTTTTTTTTCACTTTCTTGCGTAATATAATGGGACGGGGAGAAGAGAATGGGGGAATAGAGATGAATAGAAGAAAGGGGGAAGAGAGAAAACAAGAAAAAGGGGGAGGAGAACAGGAGAACAGGGGAAGAGGAGGGGAGGGGAGGGAAGGGAAGGGGGGGAGAGAGAGAGTAGGAAGTGGCAGGGGGCACACCAAAACAAAAGCCAGTCTGTGAAGCACATTTCCATATTTATGACGAACAAAGTGGCAAATTGGAGTAATGGTGTAATTTTACCAGCTTCCCTCCACTACGGCCTGGGGGAGGGAAGCGGGGAGAGAAGAGGAGGAAAAAGAGGAGGAGGAGGGTGGAGAGAGAAATGAGAGAGGGAATTAAGGAGGCAAGGGAGAGAGAAAAAAAGGTGGATAAGGAGAATGTAAGGTAGGAAGACTGAAGAGGAGGAAAAAGAGGAGGAGGAGGAGGGTGGAGAGAGGAATGAGAGAGGGAATAAAGGAGGCAAAGGAGAGAAAAGAGGAGGATACGGAGAATGATATAAGTAAAAAGGATGAACAGGAGAAAGAAGATGAAAAACGAGTAAAAAGAGAGGAATGGAAGGAAAGACAAAAACATAAAGATTATATATAAGCAGTCACTTTCATGTACGCTTTCTTTGTGTTTATTCTTTCCTCCTTCTCATCCCCCTTGTTCGTCAGGATAAATATCAGGGACACAAGAGTATTAAGAAAACAAAATATATATGTAAAGAACTACTAAAAACATATGCAAAAGATTAATGCACTACAATTCCCCACCTCGCTGTTACTTATTTCTCATCCATCATTCATTCTGTCATTTATTCACTATTCACTCATCATTCCTTCCTCTCCCTCCCTCCCTCATTCATTCATTCATTCATTCATTCACTATTCACTCATCATTCCTCCCTCTCCCTCCCTCCCTCCCTCCCTCATTCATTCTGTTATTTATTCACTATTCACTCATCATTCCTTCCTCTCCCTCCCTCCCTCATTCATTCATTCATTCATTCATTCATTCATGTATTTCCTCTTTCCTATCCCTACTTTCCTCCCTCCCACTCACCCTTCCCATCCATTTCCTTCCTCCCTCCCACCCATTCATCCATTTCCTCCCTCCCACCCACATAATTATACCATTCCCATCACTTCTTTTCCACCTTCCCACCCACCCACCCATCCATCATTTCTCCCTCCTCATTTATCATTCATTTTATTCGTTCGTTCCCTCTTCCCCTTTCCATCCCGTCCCTCCTTACCCTCCTCTTTTATCTCCTCACTTTTCCATTCCTTCCAATCCTCTCCCTCCTTAATTCCCTTCTGTTTCCATTCTTTCTTTCCCATCACTTCGCTCCTCCATCCACCCCACCTCACCCATATTTCCCATCACTTCCCACCTCCCCTCCCCCCACCCCACCCCACCCCACCTCCCCCCAACCCCCCCATCCATCACGAACCACTGAACAGTTTGTAGTCGTGATGTGATTTGCTAATTGCAGGTATACTCGTAGGATTAACTCCCTCCCCCCCACTACCACACACACACACACACACACACACACACATATACATATACATATAAATATTTATTTTATATTATGACATTCATTGCTTCCCTCTCTCCTCTCCTCTGCCGACCCATGCACTCCTCACACTTCTATCTTCCGTCTATTTCTTCTCTATATCTCCTCCTCGTCTTTCTCTTGTTCATGTGGTGTTTTCCCGTCGCTGCCACACCTTCCTCTCTCTCCTTTTTGCAAGCACCCTTTCCATCCACTTCCTTCCAGTCTCCTCCTTCCTCTTCTCCCTCTCCTCTCCCTTGCCACCCTCCCCTCAATACCCTCCCCCTCCCATTCCATCCTTCCCTCCCCCTCCCCCCTCCCACCTCCCCCCACACCTCCTGACGCCACCGTACCGGAAACGCACCGACGCAAAACATGGATAACGCATTAGGTAGGCTCACTTCGCAAAAAAATACACACACACACAAACACACACACACACACGATAGTTGAAGCGTAATCCCACCGACCGACCGACCGACCGACCCGACTGACGATTGGCTGGGGATCGGTCGGTGCGAATTTTGATTGGTTAAAAAATATATATATATATAAATAAATAAATAAATAAAAGTTGATTAGGTTAGCTTATATTCTTTTTTGCGTGCGTGCGTGCGTGCGAGCGAGAGAAGTGCGTGTTTTTTTATGCGGTTATATTTCGGGTGCGTTTTGATTTTTGGTGTGTGTGTGTGTGTGTGTGTGTGTGTGTGTGTGTGTGTGTGTGTGTGTGTGTGTGTGTGTGTGTGTGTGTGTGAGATAGGGGGCGTTCGTTGGCGCGAGGTAAATTTATGTACCCGTGTCGCTGTCGTATTTCCCGTGTGTTTTCATTTGGGTGTATGGAGTGAGCGAGTGTTTGCGTGTGGAAAATTTATGTGTGTGTAGCATCAATTGGTATAGCGTTGACGGGAAGGCTTCTCTCTCTCTCTCTCTCTCTCTCTCTCTCTCCACGATGCAACACAAACCGATCAACACATCACAACGACACCTGCCTAGCAACACTGCAAAGAAACTCTATAATATACACAACAGCAACTCTACAAAACCCAGTCCATTGCAACTCAGAATAAACCACACACACACACACACACACACACACACACACACACACACACACACACACACACACACACACACACACACACACACACACACACACACACACACACACACACACACACACACACACACACACACACACACACGGTGGTAATACAAGACAATAACACAAAACATAAACAAAAAAATAATAATAACAATCAGCATTAGATTTCCCTCGGCTGCAGGTCTCGGGTTTATGGGTTTGAGGGAAAGTTTTGTGTCTCCTAATTTGTGTGTTTACTTGTGTGTTTGTATGTATGTATGTATGTATGTATGTATGGTACTCTCATTTCTCTGTGTTCGATCACGTTGGATTTCTCATCACTATAGATAATATATAATGAGTTTTGCGTATGATTTTTTTTATCATTATATTTTCAAATTGTGAGCTTGTGACTTCCCCGGTTAAAAATGTAATGTGCAGTAATTACAATGTGTTGGAGAAGGACTGTGAAATACATGAATAACAGAGTGATGAGTGCCCGTGAATTGCATGGTGCTTGTGATGAGTCTGTAAATAAAAAGCGAGTTTATTTAGTGAGTGCGTCTAGCAATGAGTGTTTGTTGTGTACAGTGGCCTTCTCGTTATCTTACAATGTGTTGATGTAAAAATTCTGGTGACTTTTTTATGCCCCTTATTCCCGATGATAGTCTCTTGTTTCCCATGTGTATAATTTTATATATTTTTCTAGAGCTTCAGACTCGTAAGTTTGGGACAAAAAACATTACTGCACAGCGGATGATGCAATATTAGGCTACTGCTGAGTGGATGCTGCAAATATTATCTTTAGTACAAAACGTCTAAAGCTTTAGGATTCACACTTGATGGGTATTATAAGATTTACAACATTAGGAGTAAACAAATTATCTATAGGCGACTGTACATGTGAATGACTGTAAATTTATGCATGCAAGATAATTATACAGGGCGTGCTTAACTGTTAATGGGCGCGTGTGTATTTGTGAATGAGTCCAGCACATGTATGTATCTATGAATGGGTACTGTACGTGTGTATTTGTGAATGAGTGGGACGGTGCGTGTGGGAATAAGGTGTCCAGCTGCGTGTGTATGACTTGTTGACGTCTGTGTGAAGGTTTGGGGTGGGGGGGAAGGGAGAGTGTGACTGAGATATGGGGAATAAATAGAGAGAGAGAGAGAGAGAGAGAGAGAGAGAGAGAGAAAGATAAAGAGTGTGTGTGTGTGTGTGTGTGTGTGAAGGAGAGATAGTTAGTGAGGAAGGAAAGAAGGAGGAAGGGAGGGAAAGACAGACGACCCTCCCATCAAAATGCACTTAGTTCCTGGTCCCCACAATTAGATTTACCGTGGTGCAGGCTGGTGACAGGGAGGCCTAACACACACACACACACACACACACACACACACACACACACACACACACACACACACACACACACACACACACACACACACACACACACACACACACACACACACACACACACACACACACACACACACACACACACACACACACACACACACAACACACACACACAACACACACACGTAAAACAAGAGCCCCCACCACCACCACTGAGGTTGATTTAGTGTGGTGGGAGAATGAGGCCAGGATGAGGTTGGGTAGGATGAGGCCAGGATGAGGTTGGATATAGGATGAGGCCAGGATGAGGTTGGGTATAGGATGAGGATCTTTCTATACTGTAGCTTGTAGTGTATAATATATAGTATAGTGGTGATAAGGGTGGTTGGTTGTGTGTAGTGGCAGTGATGGTAGAGTTTCCCCAGGTTGATGGTAGTGGTCGTGATGGTGCTGTTGAATGTGTTGATGGTGGTGATAGCGATGATGATGATGATGATGGGTGGAGGCAGTAATGATGATGGTGGTGGTGATCGTGGTGATGGTGGTAAAAGTCAGCATAGAACGTTTTTGGTGTTGTTGTTGTTGGTGTTGTTGTAGGTGGTAGTGGTGGTGGGAAAAGAGACAGTGTTAGTTGTGTTGTATGGTGTGTATGTTATGGTGTGGTGTGTGTATTATGGTATAGTGTGGTGTGGTATGGTGGTGTGGGGTTACTCAAAGCCTGGTGTACCCCTGGTTGTGTTTTGGGGTGAGAGGTGGATGGGTGGTGGGGGTCGCTGGGTGGAGCCACAAAAACACACCAGTCCTCTCGATCTTGGCTTCCCGGAGCGTGAATAACGAGGCCCACAATATGCCCCTCACCCATCCCCTCACCCCCTCACCCCACTCACCCCCCTCACCCCCCTCACCCCCCTCACCCCCCTCACCCCCCTCGTCTCCATCATCCTCAGAGCATGATTTAATACTGGCAGCATAATGTGTATATTTTTGTCTGTGTAGAGAACATAATGTACATGTTATTGTTGGTGGAGGAGTAAGCATATTACATTTATATTTGTATAGCTTGTGGAGAAAATTATGTCTATAAATTGATAGGTACAAAAACCTTTAATGTATTTATCTCTGTTATTAGTTTGTGTGTGTGTGTGTGTGTGTGTTAAATATAATTGTAGCATGTATAAAGTTGGTAGCAAAATATCATCATCATCACCTCCACCAACACCTCCAACACCACCACCACCACCACTACCACCACCATCACCACCAACATCACCACCACTACTACCACCACTACCACTACCACTACCACCACCACCGACCTGAGCTGCCCTAACTTCGGCCTATTGAATTTCTTGGGTGGGAGTTGGTAGTTAATATTTTGAGGTGTGGTGGTAAGTGGTAATGCTATCTGGCCTGGCAGGTATAATGAAGCGTCAGGTGGGTTTCGCTTTCGATGCTCAACTATCGCCCATTCCCTCACTCCATTCATTGCCAAGGTTGTATGTATGTATGTGTCTGTGTCTGTGTGTCAGGTACGATTGACTGTGTGTGTGTGTGTGTGTACGTATTTCTGGTCACAACTGAAGGACTGAAATGTAGCTGATGTGTGTGTGTGTGTGTGTGTGTGTGTTTGACATAATGAAGGCTGCATACACTCTCGAGCTACACACACACACACACACACACACACACACATGCATACACACACATACACACACACACACACTCACACACACACACACACAGGCAAGCAACTTACTCATTCATGCACTTGTAACAAACCTTGACATCACACATATAGACTTGGAGCCCAGGATGTGTCACGAGGGACCAACCACCAGGCGACCAAATGCGACAGACAGAGTTGGGAGTTGGAAGACGACGAAGGAAAACTAAACCCTATGGACAGGAGCTGGAAAGTTGGGAATGGCGTGTGTCGTAAGTCCGTCCCTCTCCCACAGGACTTTCCCGCCAAAAAATTCCCGCGTAATCCGAGATGTTCGACTTCATATCAGGCTGTCATTTCAGTGTCACGACGGGTTTGGATGGGGATGGTCGCTCGCTGGTGAAGGAGACTTATGTGTGTGTGTGTCTGTGTCTGTGTGTGTGTGTATGTGATGGCATGCAGCTGGGGATAGTGGTGGGTGGTTGGTACGGTTTGAGGTAGTAGTGGTAGTGGTGGTAGTGGTACTGCTGTTAGTTAATTTGGTGATGGCATTTGTGTGTGTGTGTGAATGTGTGTGTGCTCCTTGAATGCGTGTTTCCCTGAATGTCCTTTGTGGAAGTGCTTGTGTGTCTAACTTTGCATATGAATATAACTTATGTGGATGCATTTACAAGCGTGTGTGTGTTTGTGTGTGTGTGTGTATGTGTGTTCTGTAAAGATAGACATGTGTGAGCATTTGTGTACAGTACATAAATGTGTGTATATTACTTATTTAAAATGTGTGTGTGTATACAATTTTCGTCATGTACTTTACATGTTTTTGTAAGGTATTAATTTCAGTTTGTAGACAAAAAGCAAAGCCAAAACACACACACACACACACGCATCCACTCATCCACTAACCAATCCCTACAAACTAAATTTACCCACATATGTATTTATTTAAATGACACTGGGAAAAAAAATAACCCCGCATAAAATATTCAAGGCGCAATAAAAAAAAATCTTAACTGGGAAACTAATGCTATTTACATAACGGCGGGGGAGAGGAGGCGTAAACAAGAAATGCGACAATATGAGAGGAAAAGCTGAGATTCGCTTCCCTGACTACCAACCCTGCCTTACTCTCTGTCTCCTGTGTCCCTCTGTCTAAACCCTCTGTCTCCTCTGGTCCATCTGTCTCCCTGTCTAACCCTCTGTCTCACTCTCTGTCTCCCCTGTCCCTCTGTCCACCCTGTCCCCTGCCTCACCTTCTTTCTTTGTCCCTGTCCCTTTCTCTGCACATGTCTTTGTCTCTGTCCGATTCTCTGTCTCTGTCTCTGCATCAACCTCTGCCCATATCCATGTCCCATTCTGGTTTATTTGTCCCTATCTCACTTTGGCTGCATCATAGGTCTCTGTCACATTTCACCGTCTTTTCCAATCCCTGCCTCACCTCACCTCACCCTCTCCTCCAGTATACCCTTGTCCTTCAGCCTCATCCTGCCTTCCTCTCCTCAGCCCCCCCACCCCCACCCCCCTTCTCCTGCCTTCCCTCAGCACAGACCCCGACCCTCAACTACTAGATTAAAGGTCGTGAATAAAACATGTCCGCACTTCATGGGTCATACTTTGCCTATTTTCCTATTTGCAAGCCAATTTCCAGGGAGTAGAAGAGGGGATTAAAGACCCAATTAATATCTGTGCCACCGAGGGATGTGACAGGACGAGGGGAACCGAGGGGACGTAAGGGGAACGAAAGAGAAAAATATAAATAGACACATCTCGACTTGTTTTGCAGCCATGACAGTTTGGGCCCTGACTGGAGATTGTGTGATGCAGGATATGTTGGGCACTTACTCACTCACTCACTCTCACTCACTCTCAGCCACTCTCCCACTCACTCACTCACTCTCAGCCACTCTCCCACTCACTCACTCACTCACTTCCAGCCACTTTTAATATGCTCATCTCCTCAGAGTGCCACAACAACTATCTTCACCAATACAGTCCCCCCCTCCTTCCCTAATAATATAATATACTGTAGTTTGACAAGAACACATTATAAACGTTGTTGTGTCGATCTCATAACCTTCAACGTTGCCCTTCAGAATTCTGTTAAAATGACTGACTTACTTACCGTGACTTCAAGGATAGCCCCACGTTCTGTCACGCTCACTCAAGGTCCACCTCGACTCACCTGCAGGGAAAAAGAGACAACAGATTAATATATGTTTCTGTATCGCTGAGAAATTGATACACGGAAGGGGAAGGTGTTTGTCTGACCACCTTCCATAGATACACACACACACACACACAGGGTTTTGGTGTTAGGGAACTCTGCTGATTGTGGTTGTATAATATCAGGCACATTTGAGATAGATAGAGAAATATATAGATAGCTAGACAGACAGATAAATAGATAGTGAGATATAGAGATAGCGAGAGAAATGTCAGTAAGATTAGAAAAAATAATGCACAATGTAGTAGAGGAAACAGACAGACAGTGAAAGGAGAGAAAGAATCCATCAGTGAAAGAGAAATGGAGGGAGGAGGTGTGAACAGAATTAAGGGAAGATTCTCTTGTGGGTAGATAGGAAGGTCTGTGATTCCTCCAAACTATGCCACGAAACAGTTTCCCTATTAGTACAATGGAAGGAGTCTGTTTCGTGGCATAGGTTGGAGGAATCACAGAACCACCACCACCACCACCACCACCACCAATACATGACGAGGTTTGAAGTCTTACAAGTGGGTTAGCAGCAGCAGTGTTGAGCGGACCACGAGTGATGCCCCCATTGTCCATCCCCCATCCCCAGGCTGTGTGCTTATGTAAATCCTGTCCTAAAATGTTCACCTTCGACCCTTTCCTTCCTTCCTTCCAACCAGACCAGACCAGGACCAACAAGTGACAAAACACGCCACCTCCTCCCTCGATGCCCTGACGAGTGTGTGAGTAACTTTGTTCAAAATTTGTGTTCCTTTTGGCCTCTTATGCTTAGATAGATAGAAATAGATAGATAGATAGATAGACAGATAAGAGATTGATAGAAATATAGACAGATAGAGATAGATAGAAAGATATAGATAGAAATAGATATAGATATAAAGATATAGATAGAAATAGATATAGATATAAAAATATAGATAGAAATAGAGACAGATAAATGTAGTTGTTCTGTGAGGGAAGAGAAGAGGAAGAGAGGGAGGGAGAGATAATAATTGGTCCTCTTATGTCATAATCCCCCTCCCCCTCCCTTCCCCCTCCCCCTAAAGCAGCCTAGACTCCCTCACTACCGCCACATTGTTTTGGGGGGAAACAGCCAAATTGCTTTAGGGAAGTATGTAAATGCTGGGAATATAATTTTAGGTATTCGGTGAGCGGACGTTGGACGATATTTATGCATTCTTAAAGTTCACTGTGTGGTCGGTCGGTCGGTATACACACACACACACACACACACACACACACACGAACGTATTCACATTCACACACACACACACACACGAACGTATTCAAATTCATATTCACTCATTCATATTCACATTCATATTCACACACAAATATTCACATACACTTCACTCATATTCATACACACATATTCACTGATATTTATACACACATATTCACTCACATTCATACAGACACACGTTCACTCATATTCATTAAAAAAACAAAACAAAAAAAAACAGACCCTTCGCCCCTCGTTTGATTCCTTGATCTTAATGACTTTGGTTGCTGTTCTTTATTCAATGTGGTAATGCATCAACTTATTATTATTATTATTATTATTATTATTATTATTATTATTATTATTATTATTATTATTTATTATTATTTTTTATTATTATTATTATTATTATTATTATTATTATTATTATTATTATTATTATTATTTATTATTATTATTTATTATTATTATCATTTATTATTATACTTTTATTAATAACCTTCACCTCAGTCACGCCTCCGTCAGATAACACACTATACACGTAACCTGTCAACTCGTGTACGCTACAGTCCACTAAAAAAATTCAGGTGCATTTCTGTAACCCACGTAACCCTTAATAAATAACCCAGTGAATATGAACCAATTATCTTGCATTGCCGTCTGTATGTCTTTCTCGGACACACACATACATATAATATTATAACACATATATAACTACTACAGTATTATTTAATTGTTCGGACACACACACATACATATTATATATAACAGTATAGCCTACAGTAGTATTTTATTGTTCCCATTACAAGGCTGAGTTTATAAGTATAGAAATATAAGTTTTATTAGCGACGTCTCCACTTGACAATGTTGTTCTCAGTATGAAGGGTTGACCGAGGCCTTCCTTCCTCTTCACCTTAATGGATGATGTGGTAGGAGGAGGAGGAGGAGGAGGAGGAGGAGGAGGAGGAGGGAGGGGTTGGTGGGCGTTACGCAATGGTGACGGTATGTGACAATGGCTGACGGTAGAGATAACAAGCCATGGGTTACCGAGCTTAATCCCGCCCGTAGCTACTTTATCTTCATTATTCAGGGTCCAGTGATAAGGGTATCTTGGTGCGCCAAATGAGGTTCATGTAGTGGAGAGCTGAGCATGATTTATGTAAGGAGGGCAGACGACCGGGCTGGGCTACACCTGGCTCTCAGTTAGGTTAGGTTAGGTTAGGTTAGGTTAGGTCACAGCCCCACACTCATAGGTTAGATTAGGTTAGGTTAGGGTTGGGTAGGTTAGATTAGGTCACAGGCCCATACTCTTAGGTTAGGTTAGGTTAGGTTAGGTTAGGTCACAGGCCCATACTCTTAGGTTAGGTTAGATGTCAGAGTAATAAGATGTCAGAGTATAAGATGTCAGAGTATAAGATGTCAGAGTATAAGGTAGTGAGATATAAAAAGATGGAGTTTATAATAGTATGCTATGGTAGGATATGGTCAAATTAGTTGGGGTAGGCAAGGTGAGGCGAGATAAGATAAGAGACTGTGGTCGAGTAGAGGTTAAAGGTCAGGGAAGAAAAGGTTACGAAAACAGCAACGGGTTGGTTATCTTGGGTTAGTAAATTTAGTTAAGTTTTTTTTTTTTTTAGAGTTGCATTAACATCACTATTGGTAATAAACTTAAAAAAAGAAAACAAAAACTGTACAGCTGTTCCATACACCAAATAGATTCATAACAAGAAAGATTATTGTGTGTGTGTGTGTGTGTGTGTGTGTGTGTGTGTGTGTGTGTGTGTGTGTGTGTGTGTGTGTCTGTACATGAAGTGGATTGTATAAGTTGTCTAATTATGTTAATCATTCTGCCAGCATTATCTTTATCATGTGTGGACCTCTTTCATAACACACATCCCTCACAATGTTATCTTCAATGTCCCCGATGCAATTAAATCCATTTCTTATCTTTTGTTTTCTCTGTTTAAGTGTATGGGTATATAGCACATTGTTTTGGGTGGTAAATTTGGAGTAAACGATTCCTCCAAACTATTGCAGACAACAGGATATCATTATTTTTCTTCAAGGGGGTCTGTTTCCTGGCATATACTTTGGAGGAATCAAGGGGCACCAATTTATTAAGAGAGTGATATTCCCCTTAATTTAGCCTTGCTCTGAATAAGATAAACCACGTGATACTATACCAACGTACAGTACATAATTATCTCCTGTACTACCCTGAACCCTGTATTGTACTCTCAACTCTCTCTCTCTCTACCTTAGCTAGTGAATATTTTATATAATTGTTATATATTGTGTATGTGGCTCAGTTGTCTAGTAACTATATAACCACCAATTGTTATATAGCTGTTGTATAAAGCCCTATAGTTCTCATCAAGCTGTGTCTGGTTAAGGGACCCTCATGTGATGTAGTCAGAAATTTGGAGGTAAATGAGTCCTTCAAATATTGCCACGAAACACGATCTATTCAAAATGGAAGGAGCTTGTTTCGTGGCATAGTTAGTAGGAATCCGAAGCCTAGGATATTGCAGACTAGTTCATTAACCACAAGATGATGCTGGCTTACTTCTACAACAGTCTGGCATTCAATCCACTGACGGTACATGATTATAATATATACGACAAGCCTATATTATAATGAAAGACAAGGGGGGCGAATTTAATAGGACGTAATGTATATGTGTCTTGCTATCAGAGGCAACATATGAATAAGGCATGCCAATACTGTAGTCTTATCAATGAAAGACAAGGGGACGAATTATTAAAACGTGTGGGTCTATTCTTAGTAAGGGTAGTGACATAGAGTGTGATGGTATCCCCTCACCCACCTCTCATATATTGGTCTAATTATCTTGGTGTGACATCGGGACTCGTGCCAATTAGGACCCCGTGATAAGGACCATACTTACTGCTGTGTTGAGATCAGTCTTGTCCTCCTTGCTTTGTTGCTCTGTTTGTGTGTGTGTTGTGTGTGTTATGTGTTTGTTTGTGTGTGTGTTTGTGTGTTATGTGTGTGTTTTTGTATGTGAGTGTTAGTGTGTGTGTGTGTGTGTGTGTAGCTTGAGAGTTATGGTACTTCGTGATTTATATAAGTGTTGTGTGTGTGTGTGTGGTGATAATGTTACGATGTGTAACGATGTAATGAGGCAGGTGTGTGGTGATGTACAGGTGTATGGTGATGTACAGGTGTATGGTGATGTAGAAAGGTGTGTAGTGTATTTTGGTGTATAGTGTATGGTAATGTACAGATGTGTGGTGATGTATAGCGGTGTATTGTGGTGTATAGTGTGTGATGGTGTATAGAGGTGTGTGTTGTAGCCTCGTCATGACCCCGCCAGGCCCCACGGTAAACAGAATTGGGGACGTGGGAGGGACAGGTCACATTCCTCGCTGCGTCAGTACCGCACGACTACCCCTCGGCTGCCCTGCCCTACCCTGCCCTACCCTGCCCTGCCCTACCCTGCTCCGGCTCTCTCCCTGCTTGCTTTACCCTGCTTCGGTTCTCCCACTGCCTGCCCTGCCCTACCTTGCCCTGCCCTGTCTCTTACCCTGCCCTGTCTATTACCCTGATCTGTATCTAACCTTCACCCTGCTCCATCCTAACTAGCCCTCATCTCACCTCAGTCACCACGTTTGTTTGATGATCTACTGAACCACGAGTCATTTTCCAACCCCACCACCACCAACCACAAACTACTGCTCCATCCATGTCACCTGTATATATAAGTTCCAGTAGAATCACTCAGTACTTTACTTGCCACTATTCCTAACCTGTGCCACATCTTTCCCACCAATGACACCTTCAAGTTATTATTATATTCAGCGTCACTTCCACCATACATTTCATCACAATATCCATCACTTCCACCCCACCCCCTCATCTCCTATTCATCCCCCACCCCTGCTCCTATCCACATCACCCACCCACCCGACCCACCCACTCCCTCACCACCCACTGATTCAACACTTGCTCGCCCACCTATTCCCACAGCGCTCTAAGCACCTCACTTCCTTACAATATAACCGTTCCCTGCCCCAGCCAACCCCTACCCCCTCACCACCTCTCCTATAAATCACCCCAATATCCCATACATGACCCCTCCCACTACTACCCCTTCCCCCTTCCCTCACTCCTTCCCCCTACTCCACCCTCAGCGTGGGAACCCAGACACTACCTTCCACTAAGAGTTGACGTGGGAAGGAAGGAGAGAGGATGGGATGGAGAAAGGGACGGTGGGTGGAATATGATGTGGACATAAGGACAAGGGATAGGGAGTGAGGGCTGAAGAGAAGGTGGGTTGTGGGAGAAATGGTGTGAGAGAGACTGAGAGAGTTTCAAATTTCAAATTTCAAATTTCAAATTCATTTATTTTTCCACAGGGTAGTGGCTATTACAGTCAGTGCATATTATGGTAGACAGTCGTCTACTCGTCAAACATTATAAAAATTAAATAACATAGAAAAGTAAATTAGGTTTGCTATGAGTGAATATGAAATTCCAATAGTACATAAAATTACAATAAATATAAAATTACAGTAGTGATATAAAAAAAAAAAAAAAAAAAGTTAAAAGAGAGTAAATAAAAATATCATTAAAACTGAATGTTGTTAAAAGAGAGTAAATAAAAAATATCTTTAAAACTGAATGTTTTTAAAAGAGAGTAAAATTAATAAAAAATATCATTAAAACTGAATGTTGTTAAAAGAGAGTAAATATAAAATATCATTAAAACTGAATGTTTTTTAAAAGAGTAAATATAAAATATCATTAAAGCTGAATGTTGTTAAAAGAGAGTAAAATTAATAAAAAAATATCATTAAAATTGAATGTTGTTAAAAGAGAGTAAATATAAAATAACATTAAAACTTAATGTTTTTAAAAGAGTAAATATAAAATAATATTAAAATAGTTATGGAATACATGTAGAGTAAAATATATCCATCGTTTACAGCAAAATATCATTTCTAGTCCTATGAATGTTGCAATAAATACTTGATCAGTCTGGATCTAAAAACAGAAAGCGAATTGGCATTTCTGTGGGCATGTGGGCGAGAGGGAGGGAGGGAGGGTGGGAAGTAGGGCGACAAAGAGGATGGGAAGAAGGAAGAGAAAGGTTGGGAGGGAGAACGTTTGGGATGAACGGGAGGGAGGGAGTGTGTGGTCTGTAGGGAGGGAGGAAGGGAGGGAGAGTGTGTGGTCATCGTGGGTGCACCTGGCTGGACATGACATAGGAGAGGGACGTGTAAGCTTCACCTGATTCATTTACACACAACGCTTGCTCATGTACCTGCCCTCCTCACCTCCTCTCCTCATCTCCTCTCCTCTCCTCTCCTCCTCTCCTCACCTCACTCACTTAATTCACTCAACCCACATCTCGTATATCACTTTACTCATTAACATCTCACAGCACTGCCTCACCTGTCCCCCCTCCTCCTAACTCAACTTAACACCGGACGCTGCTTCACTGTCAAGCCTAGACTACCAATTATAATGTCAAGAATCCAAACCCAGCCCATGCAGCACCATTGAGAAAAGATATTAACTTCTTATGAAATAGGTTTGATTCTTGTGTGCGTGAATCATATTGAGAAAAAATATTGATTTTTTTTTTCTTTTTTTTGTGCTTGATATTGTCTCAAATTTATGGGGAAGAGAAGATTGGCAACACTTGGTGGGCAACGCTGTTTTTTTTTTTTTTTTTTTTTTTTTTTGTGTGTGTGTGTTTGTGTGTGTGTGCATGTGCCTCTCTCTCTCTCTCTGTGCGTGTGTGTGTGTGTGTGTGTAACCTGGCTTCTCACTCATTCACTCCCACGGTCCTTCATCATAGATCGTGAAATTTGGAACGCACTCATCGCCTTCCCCCTGATAAAGTAACTAAACTACCTGTCTGTATCTTACCTGTCCCCGTAATGAGTGAGGTGGTGGCGGGGGCAGGAGGGGATTAAGAGACGGGGGGGGGGGCAATAAGGCTCACTCCCACGTGTCCCATCATCAAGCATTCAACCCTTACGGCCCCGTGTGGGTAATTAGTATGATGCCCCGAGGACTTAATTGTAGTGTGGAGGGGAAGGGTCAGCCTATATTTTGAAAGGGGGGAGGGGAGGGGGGAAGGGGGGAGGGGGGTATATAGTGGGACGCGAACCACACGACTTTCACCCATATATTTTCCTGGACCCCATGCGATAATGACCCATAATACATGTGATAATAAGGGCTACATTGGTAAGGGATAATAACACACCATTGAGGTCAGATCCGAGGCCCATTCATCACTTTTTCCCCACACATAAATGTATCTAATTTGACAATATTACCCAGACAACTGCTTGGCCATAAGATCCGGGAGGTAAGGGTTGTAATTCAGTCAGGTTAGTGAGGAGAGATAACCGTGTAGTCCATTCACAATACGTTGATGAATTGAGGTCATGATAAGTATAAATAATGTAGCAAAATTATGTCCCGTTGTGTGTGTGTGTGTGTTTGTGTGCTTGTATGGACGTGTGTGTATGTTTGTGTGTGTGTGTGTTATCCACCTCTCTACCTCAGTTGTCTCACACACAGACACGTTTAATTAAGAGAGTATTAATTAATGTGTTGTGAGTGAAGGTGAAGGCATTTTAGTCCTTCAAAATACACTAAGTAAAAAACAAATGAGGTTCTGTTTTGTAGTAATGTTTGCAGGAATGAGTAACTCTCCTCCATTTGCTATCCTTTCCTTCAACACGTATAGTCTAGATTAGTTAAATAGTTAAATAGTTAAATAGGTAACCAAGTAAAAGACCACTATGGACCTCCTGCTGCCTGTACTTCCTTTTGTATTCATTTGTATTTCGCAGACAACCAACAGATCTCCTCTTTAATAGTACTCCCAGCTCTCTCTTAAAAAAACCTCAAGGACAATATTTACAGATACTATCCTACCTTTCCCAGTGGGTGTTTTAAGTGATTGCCAGTAGAGGGTGACTGTCTCGTTATCACACACGGGAGGAGGTATTGTCCATTTAGTACCAAGGCCCATCACTTAATTCCCTCCTTTCTACTCTCCTTATATACCTTTTCCTATTCTGTCTCCATCACTCTCCACTCCCCCTCCCTCTCCTACACTCCTTTCTATCCTCTCACTATACCTTCATCACTCTACCTCCCGCTCCTACACTCCTTTCTATCCTCTCACTATACCTCCATCACTCTCCCTCCCCTACTTATCCTTCCATATAACTTCTCTCCCTTAGTATCATTATATTTCTCCCTAACCAAAGTCTGTTGTACGTTTCGTGATAGATAGGAGGAATCAGTAGCATCCAATTTATCCACAAGAGAAGGACTGGTACAGAAGCAGGGATGTGACAGGGAGGAGGGGGGAAGGGGAGGGGAAGCCAGGTCGAGTGAGTGTCCCCTGTCAAAATATCAAGCACGTCCCCTGTACAATAATTTCGGCCCTTGAGACTTTTTCTAAACGTCCCTCTCTCCCTACCTTCGTTCCTAAATTCTCCAGGTTGTCTGTCTGCCCTTCTGGTTAATTATCGTCTCCGGCTGATCGTTCTTTGCGTCACGCCTGTCCGGTTCATCACGGTATATTAGCCGGTCCATCAACATAACCCTCCCTGTGTTCCATTACCCGAATCTTTCCCGGCCTCCTCGACACCCATACCCGTCTCATACGTCTCGGTGAACCTGTTTGGTCCCGACGATAAACTCCATCCGCTAAGTTTGTATTGATGGGTCGATAAGAGAGAGAGACAGACAGACCCCTTCCTTCCTTAGAGAGACAGACAGACAGACCCCTTCCCTCCTTCCTTCCTTCCTGACACTTCATCCACCCACAAAACAAAACTAACAAGAAAGAAGAATACAGCTAACCAATTAAATAAACCCTTCCCAGAGAGATTTGAGTGAGTTGAGAAGACACAAACACTTTACACCACATCACACAACATAAAATATATATATATATATATATATATATATATATATATATATATATATATATATATATATATATATATATATATATAGAGAGAGAGAGAGAGAGAGAGAGAGAGAGAGAGAGAGAGAGAGAGAGAGAGAGAGAGAGAGAGAGAGAGAGAGAGAGAGAGAGAGAGAGAGAGAGAGAGAGAGAGAGAGAGAGAGAGAGAGAGAGAGAGAGAGGAAAACATACAGCTATCAAATTAAACCCATCCTAGAGAGAATCACATATTTTATCAGACTATTAAAATCACCTACGAGTATATAACAAACACACAATAAACCTGAAAAAATACTAATAATACTAAGATACTTCACCCTTTCACCTTCACAGAGAGACACGACCACAGCTAAGGAGACACAGAGGCCATGAGATCACAAAGTACAGGTGCTGCGACTGTAAAGGTTTATCTACACACATTCATTATCTTGACCTCCACATTATATATTCTGTAAGCGTAGGTCCACCTTTTATTCCCACAGACTCTACCACTCATTTCAATGTTTTTTTTTTTTTTTTTTTTTTTTTTTTTTTTCGTGGGGGATCAAACTGGATGGCTACTGATTCCTCCAAACTATATATGCTATAAAACAAATCCCTCTTATCATACGTTTAGGCTGTTGTAGTTTATGTTTCCTGGCATGGGCTGGAGGAATCAGTAGCCCCATAATTTTATAGCCATCAGAGATTAGCCATGTACAGCCACAAACAAAAGTCCTACACCATATGAATAAAAAAACTGAGCCATTTTAATTAATCACATGCAGAGAGCAGCAACTATAAGCTCAACTCATGATTTTTTCAAGGCTATTTTATTCGAGGGTGTTACAGGACTATTGCTCGTGACTGTACATACAAACAGGTGGGTTTCACATGACCCGTTGTATTTAAGGTCGAGATGCACATAGGACTGCCAGGGAGTGTCGCCTTTAATTAACTGTGACTTCACCTGTCTTGCCTGGAATCCTGGAAGGCGAACGAGTCCTACCAGTTCTGCTCTCATGTTGACCTACAAGACCTTTTATTTATGCAAGCAGTGAGTGACCTTGTTGCCTCGACCTTCCTCACATCCTGGTCATCCTCACACACACACACACACACACACACACACACACACACACACACACACACACACAGTAGCTTTGTCGGAGTCCTTTCTTGAATATATTTATGTCCTATTATGTTTATCAGTAAATTCAGCTGGTTGCCAATAATATCGTGTCTCCTTTTAAAGAACTCCTCCCAAAAATAATTATTAAATCACCTGATATCTTGTGTCAAGGGTATAATATCTATTTAAGAGTCGTCAAAATTCTAGAGACAGACAAACAGACAGAGAGAGACACACACGTGGGAGGTCAGACACCCAACCACCCATTTACCAACCCACCCAACAGACAGACAGACAGACAGACAGACGTGGGAGGTCAGACACCCACCCACCCATTTACCAACCCAACCACCTAACCAACCCACCCACCTCCCGACGAAGGACAATGGGACGCCCTTAACGTGGCAACATCAATCACGTAGGTAAGCCCAGGCCGCCACACCACCGTGACGCCGCCCAGCCCTTTTGTCCACCACCAGCGGCTTCTATACACGTTATTAATTACATCCCTTTCGTATTCCCTCTTCTCTATCACTGGAAAAGGGGTGTGTTCAAAGGATGGCCACCAGGGTTTACGAAGGCTACATTACCTTCTTTCTCGCCTCAACAGAGCTTTTCATCAGGGGACTGGGTGAAGAGTGAAGGGGGCTGGGTATAGGGTGAAGGGGACTGAGTATAGAGTGAAGAGGACTGGGTATAGGGTGAAGGGGACTGGGTATAGGGTGAAGGGGACTGGATATAGAGTGAAGGGGGCTGGGTATAGATTATAGGGGATGTAGGATTTTACATGATCTGAATTAGACGAAGCACTTTAACTTTTATGATTTGTTTCGTAATTTTGGAGTTTGTATACACTGTGGTTATCTTATGTTTAGTAATTTTGCTCTCTCTCTCTCTCTCTCTCTCTCTCTCTCTCTCTCTCTCTCTCTCTCTCTCGCACACACACACACACACACACACACACACACAAACAAAAACAACAACAAAAACAACAACCTGGTACTGTCCTAAACTATCCCTCTCCTCCAAACAACATTCATCAATCAAGTGTTATTCCTCAGCTAAAGCCCAAGACGGTGATGGATGAAGTGTGTGTGTGTGTGTGTGTGTGTGTGTGTGTGTGTGTGTGTGTGTGGTTAGATGTGCCCTAATCGTCCCTGTTACACTCAAGACTCAACCTCAGTCACACGGTACATAATACATGATTTTAATTAAGCCACAAAGATCGTCAGAGTCCAAAATGTTGTCTCCTGTTGAACTCTACCAGGCAACTGAGTCACTCTATGTACTTCACTATATAATTATTTGGGTAAGGAAAGAAGTGTATACAAACGACACATTAATTACGTAACTAACTTCCCTTTAGGAATATTGACCTAGATCATCTCACCTCATCTCATCTCACTTCTCTTCATTATAATTATTAGGGTAAGGAAAGAACTGTATGAAAATGTGTTCTTCTTTAAGTAAGCAACGACATTAATTAATCATGTAACTAACTTCCCCTTAGCAAAATTAACCTAGTTCACCTCACCTCACCTCACCTCACCTCATCTCACTTCTCTTCACCTAACTGATACATAACCTCTCCTACAAATATATACATAATAGTCTCCTTTCTGCGAGTGACTGACTGACTGACTGACTGACTGACCCCTGGGATGTAAATGGAGGAGGTTTGAAGTCTTCCAAGTCATCCCTTCATTCAGTATCAGTAACGTGAGGGGCGAGTTCTACCCTCCTATACTCACTCCCATTTACATATGAAACGTCAGATTAAGGCAGGTTCAGACTCCCCCCCTGTGGCTGGCTGGCATATGGTGGTGGTGGTGGTGGCTGTCTCCCCTTCTCTCTCTCTCTCTCTCTCTCTCTCTCTCTCTCTCTCTCTCTCTCTCTCTCTCTCACCTTTCCTCTTCATCGACCTTTCCTTCCTTCCTTCCTTCTATTTCCTTCCCCTCAGCGACCCTCTCTTTTAATATCATATTGTACCTCTTTTCTTCCCACATCTCTGCCACCTCCATCACTACTCTCTCTCTCTCTCTCTCTCTCTCTCTCTCTCTCTCTCTCTCTCTCTCTCTCTCTCTCTCTCTCTCTCTCTCTCTCTCTCTTGCCTTCCTTCCTTCCTTCCCGCTTTACATTATCTCTACCTTCCCTCCTTTCTCTCCCTCTTTCACTTCAACATAATAATCATATCTTTCCCCCCTTCTCTCTCCAGCGTTCAAGGATGAGAGGAAGGAAGGAAGGGAAGTAAAGAAGGGTGTGTGTGTGTGTGTGTGTGTGTGTGTGTGTGTGTGTGAAAACTGAGGAGTGAGAGAGGGGGTGGGGACTGGTGAAAGGGATTGATGGACGGGGATGGGGAGGAAGGAGGAAGGGGGGTCTGTCTGTCTGTCTTTCTCTCTCTCTCGTGGGAAGTAGTGAGAGGGAAGACATAAGGGGGGAGGGGAAAAGGAGAGAGAGAGAAAGTGAGAGAGAAACGGGAGAGGAAGAGAGAAAAAAGGGATAAAGGAGAGAGAAAGGGAGAGAGAAACGGGAGAGGAAGAGAGAGAAAAAAGGGATAAAGGAGAGAGAAAGGGGAGAGAGAGAGAGAGAGAGAGAGAGAGAGAGAGAGAGAGAGAGAGAGAGAAAAAATGGGATAAAGGAGTGAGTGAGTGAGCGAGCCCCTTCTTTCTCTCCTTCCCCCTTTTGTTTGCTGGTGTGTGTAGCCGTGAAAGCATCCACAAACCCTCTAATTCACCTCAACAAACTGGGTTATAACCTCTCCACGCTCCTCACTGCAGTATTGCCAACGCCACCAGACATACATACAGACAGACAGACAAACAGATAGATATTATATACATACACCACCAACGTCACCATACATACAGTACATACAAACAGACAGACAGACAGACAGATATTTATATACATACACCACCAACGTCACTGGTTATCATGAAGTAAATACGTAAAGCATAAAGTCCTGCTGATTCCTTCTCTTACATTGTTATGATTATCTATCTAAGGGAGGACGAGTGATGGCGTTGGTGTGTGTGTTGGTACTCCTGCTCCTGCCGCTGCTAATTGGGCAAGCTGGCAAGTCAAAGGGTTTCTCGGGGTCCCATGGCGAAGATGTACAAACTCTGTATTCGAGACCTTCAATAGCAGTCGCCCTCCATCTTAACCTTCATTACAGTCTAAACCCTCTCCCCTTCCTTCCTTCCTTTCTTTCCTTCGTTCTTTCTCTCACTCTCTTTCTTTTTTAATGCTGCTCCCCTCACCCCTCCCTCTCTCCCTGTTTCCATATCTCCCCCCCTCCCTCCATCCTTCCCTCCCTCTCTCTCTCTTTCTCTCTCCCTTCGTTACCTCTGTTCTCCCTCCACCTCCTTCTTCACTTCACCCCTACACTTTCCATCTCATCACCTTGTGTTTCCTACCTTCTCATAACACTTCTTTCTCTGGTTATTTATTCCCTTCCTTAAACGGATTTCTTCTTCATTTTCAACTTTAACATCCTCCTTCTCCTCTTTTTCATTTTATTCCCTTTCCACACTGGTCCTTCTGCCCCCCAACCACCCATTTCCTTTCAGTTCCTTACACTCTCCATTTAAACAATCGTGATTATTAAAAAACTGTGTTCTTCCCTCCCATATTTTCCCATTATTTTTATTTCCAAATCTCACATCCTGTCCCATCTTTTGATTCCTCTGCTTCTTGTTTTCCTGTTTTTACTTCCTATCTCCAAACCACACCACCATCATCCCCTCCCCTCCCAATCCTCCCACCACACCCCCTCCCCTCCTTATCCTGTTCCCATCCCTCCCAATCCTCCCACCATCACCTCCCTCCCCTCCTTATCCTGTTTCCATCCCTCCCTATCCTCCCACCACGCCCCCATCACCTCCCTGTGTAAGACTGCTACTCCACTTTAATCTTGGTAGGTGCTGGACAAAGGCACAGGAGGAGGAGGAAGAGAATGAAACAGGGGACCGGGGCGAGGTGTAGTACGGTAAAGGGGGGGTGGGGGTGCCTTGTCGGGGGCGGTGCGGGGCGGGGCGGGGCGGGTAAAGGAGGCTGAGTTAATGGTCCACTACGGGAGATCCAGGGGGCTCGGCCACGCTTCACTCAACACTCCACAAAAGGATCCACAGCTCCTCCCCACAAACAACTTGACTGTTGCTCTTCTTTCACTGGCTCGCTACTTACAAGATGAACAAGACTATGTTCTTTATGATCCCCCTTCCATGTCATAAAGAACCATTTCAACAAAAGAGAGGCAAGGCGGTGGGTTTGGTGCGGCACTGTTGACGTTCACTGAAATATTTACCTCTACATCCAATTACGACAATATCAGGCCTCCACATCTTTGATTCATCTATAAAACCAACTTAAAATAGACGAATAAACAAAATTACCGAGCTGGGGCGAGGCCCTGAGCTCACATTGTTTGCCCGGCAGGTAGGGCCTCGTACCGCCATTGTTCACGGCCTTACGAACCCATTATACACATCATAAAACCTTACTCAACTCTCCCCCATTTACCTTTCTACTTTTTGACAGCTTATAATGGGTGTGCAGATGAAAACACTTGAGTTATCACCTCAGCAATAACTAAATGTCAGCATAACTTTATCCTTCACTCTCCCCCGCGGTCCGACAGCTGACGACCACAAGGGCAAGAGAAGAAAATTCACGGCGCGCCAACAAGTAAACTTTTGGCGCGCTTCACACGTCTCTTTGAGCCACTCGGGCGAGAAAGTCAACAAGGGGGCACTGCCAGGACAAATACTGAGCAACTAGCTGAAAATTCCACTAGACTTGCTTGTTAATTATACGCCAACTCTTCTCCATCGACGACGACGACGTGATGTTCATGTGTTATGGGTACAATACTATCCCTCATTATCCATTTCCTATTTGTCATACATAGATTGATATTGTTGTTTGATTATAATGGTGCAGAGAAGAGTAGAATTGAACTGAGAATGAAATATGACCTCCATGACTTGACCTGTAAGATTCTGTATATATAGATCGAGGGAATATAAGGAACCACAAGCACCGCGGAAAAAGAATGAAAAAAGAGTCTTAGGGAGTGTTGGTGAATTGAAAAGGGATTGGTTAGGGAAGACGGGGATGGTCGTCGGTGGGGCGAGATTAAAGCGTTCTTCACGTGTTCAAAGAGTAGTTCCTGTGGCAGGGGGAATCAGAGGCCGCGTCTGGGTTGAATGTGTAATGAAGCCTCCAGCCGCCACCTCTCTCCCACCACACACCCACCCACCCCAGCTACCCCCCCCCATCCCCCCCCCCCACTCCAGCTACCCACCCCTCTTACTTTACTCTACTACACCCCCTTCCTTTTCTACCCACCCTCCTTCCATTACTACACCCCCAATTCACACACAGAAAGCTTACCACTCTTTTTAAATAATGAGTACATGTTTGTTATGTGGACTCTCAGTATATAATTATCACCTTTACTTTTATATTCTTTGGTTCAGTAGACGATTTTTTCATTAATTTTCCCCGTGTGTGTTCCGGTCCGACGCCATTGTTGGTTGGCCTCTGTGGACTTCTTGACACACGAGGTTACGACACACATCCCTCACTGAGTCTAAGGTTAGATCATCCTGGCTCTGGTCTCGTAATGCTCCCGTAATTTCCAGCCAGTGAACACATCGACCCCCTGAAGCTGGCACCCATGTACACTAAGCCACCACACCCACCACATAGTCAGTCCTCCCGGCGCCAAGAGTCAAACACCATCACGTCTCCCTCACAATGATTTTAGTATATGATGTAACACGTTATTAAAAGGACATCCCCCTCAACATTAATAATCACCAATACTAGCGCTAAATCACTCACAGGGAAATCTTATGAGGGATGTTATATATTGACATAACTTTCGCCAGAGCATTTTCCTCACGATATGTTATGGTACATTGTATACGTTTAAAGTTTACCCTAAGTATGACTACAGTTAATAATGATCTTAGAATATTGTGTTGCATTCATCTTCACCATCACCACCACCTGAGCTGATCTCTGGTGACCCCAAATAGCCACTACCATGGCCTCATCCTGACCAAGGAAGAGATGCGTTGACCCAAAGCTGCTTTGTTACAGGAGAGACGAGGCCCCTGAGCCGTGCACGAGGGCGGCTTACTAAGGGGTCGCACAAAGGGCGCTCTACCAGCCGCCAGGGGGATCAACACTCAGTTTTACTTTGTGAGGGAGAGTTAGTGTTAACGCCTCATAGCATCCCTCGCTAAGAACGGCAATACAACCAACCTTCACCACCACCACCACCACCACCACCATACGTGACCATATGACTACTACTAACACACAGGTAATAACATCACCAACACTTCACTAACACATCACTCTTCACCACCACACGTAACACCATCACCAACATTTCCCTCAAACACCAACCTTCACCACCACACGTAATTCCATCACCAACACTTCACTAACACATCACTCTTCACCACCACACGTAACACTATCACCAACACTTCACTAACACGCACATATTTACTCACACCAATTCCCCACGTCGGATAAAAGTCTGGAACACTTAACAACATTCTATTACTATTTTACTACATGGAATCAATCTTGCCAAAAAAAAAAAAAAAAAAAAAAAATCAGTAATCATCATCAAGGAGATCACGATACGATTAAGTTAAATAATTTTTGGTTTACATCGGCATCATATTATTCCTTACATTATTCATCAACCGAAAGAAATTGATTAAAAATGAAATTGAAGAGAAAAGGTTAAGAGAGTTGAGTTGCGAGGCTGGTGTGTGTGGAGTAGGGCGAGGTGAGTGTGTAGAGAGAGTGTTAGGTCACCCTCTACGGGGCGGGTGGAGTGTGGAGACAGCGTGTTAGGTCACTCTTCACCCTTCTCAGCAGGTGTGGAGGGCGGTGGAGTGGCGCTCAGCAGGTCCAAGGAGGCACCCGCTAATAGGATGTAAGGGATCACACTCACTCACTCACTCACTCACTCACTCACTCCACCCATTCTGCTGCCTTTCACACCACCATCACCTTCACCCTGCCTCCCTTTGTACCCTGTCTTGCCTTACCCTGTTTCATTTCCCTTCTTACCCTGCTTCATCACATACCCTGTCTTGCTCTACTCTGTCTCATTTCCCTTCTTACCCTGACTTATTTCTCTTCCAACCCTGCCTCGTCACACCCTGTTTTGACTTACCCTGTCTCATTTCACTTATATCACTGTCACGCCTCTCCCTGTTTCTCTTCACACTCTCTACCATACATCACCCTTCCTTCCTTCCTTCCTTCCTCTCCTCACGTCTCCCTCTCCAAACATGATAATCTTCCCTCACTTTAAGAAGAAAAAGTATCGTATTTTTTTTTCTCTCTTTCTCTCTCTCTCTCTCTTTCACACACACGCGCATTCATACATAGGCTATACACATACACACACACACATACATACATACATAGGGTACACACACACACATACATACATATACACACACACACACACACACACACACACACACACACACACATCACTTCTCTATCAGTGCCAGTGAAGCTTTATATACCGTACACATGTTCTCTTAAAGTTGCTGCTTTATGTATTTTTTTCTCAGTATTTACAACATCACCAAACAATCCGGGACAAAAGTCAAGTCTGGCATATATACATTATTTATTACAGATGTCATTTGGTTGACATGATTTTTTTTTTTTAATGTAACTTTCCTTTAAACCCAAGATGTCATTAACTGAAAGGCGGTAACATTGTGAATAATCTTGACTCCCCAGAAAAGGTATATATAATATTATCTGTAAGAGACACCTATTCTTAAATACTAACCATTTTATAACATTTACAAAAGGCATCATAATAGCACACACTCATATGTATAATGTACTGTATAATTCATATTATTTGATGCGTGAAATTTATTGTTTCTTGTATGAGAGAGAGAGAGAGAGAGAGAGAGAGAGAGAGAGAGAGAGAGAGAGAGAGAGAGAGAGCAAGCGTGTGTGAATAAAACCCCGTGTGGCCGAGGTATTTTAACTTTACACACAGCGCTGGTGGTGTCTGTGCCGCGGGGAGAAGGACGAGAGAATGTTGCCAGAGGATCTCTTTGGTCCTACACAATCAGCTGGACATCTGAGTAAATAGACGCGGTGTGAGGCGACCACTACTTCCACTACCACCACTACTACTACTATTACTTGGGCCACAAACTCCTCCTCCTCCCTCGGACCCAACCCAAGCAGTACCAAACCACTTCCTGCTGTTAATACCCATAATCCCGTGTGCCCAAGTGCCCCTCCCTACCTCAAAGGCTGCTGACATTCCTTCCCGGGGGTCTTGTGATACGGGATTATTCGTGGCATGCATACGGTCGCCACGCCACGCCACGCTCTTCTAGTACCTAAGAGATCAACGGGTAATCTTCTAACGGGCGGTGCTACGTGATGGCGGTGACCAAGAAGCCTGTCTATATGTACGTATTGTTGTATATGTGGTTTAAAGAAGATCGTGTTACATCTGGTGCCAAGGTGAACATTCATAGATGCGGTGTTGTGTGATGTTGCCTGTATACCTGTACCTTCAGTGTGTCACGCACGACTCTAACATCACATCCTATTAGTATATAGTATGTTCCCCTGTGTGTGTGTGTGTGTGTGTGTGTGTGTGTGTGTATCATCATCATCATCACCATCACCATCACCATCATAAGTGTGAGTGGTGGTGCCTGTGGTGGTGTTGGACAAGCACGCACGCAGCCCCTCAGGAAGACCCACCTTGCCCCTGACCCGGCCCTATACACCTTATGTAACCACACACACACACACACACACACACACACACACAAGTCGTATTTCATTATAATATCTGGTGTATGGAAGTGTTTCACAATATATAACAATATTATTGTGTTCGACCATTACAGTGTGTTGTGAACTGCTGTATTGTCAATCACAGATTTGGTCAGATTTGGGTTTTTGACTTTGCACAGCTTAACAGAGCAGACACTTTATCTATCATACTGCCATACAACCACCAGCAGGAGAAGAGGGACGGATAGCAGAAAGAGGGCGTCAGCAGCTAGGAGACACCAGGCAGCAGTGACAGCAGGGTGGCACACGCGACCACGAGTGCCACAACAGGAAGACGGTGTAGGGGGAGGGAGGGGGAATGAGGTCTGAGTACAGAGGGGAGGCGAGGCACAGGGCCATTGTCTTAGTGGCGAGACTTTCATGCTCCGTGACTCCCTGACGGCTCACACAATGTCCCCCTGGTGACGTCACGCTGTTGGCTGGAGCAACTCGGCCCTACAAGAACAATACCGGGGAAGTTTTTGGCTCGTCCTGACTATAATGAGGGAGCGAGTTTTTGCCCCACGAACGAGACAACTTGTGAAACACACGGCAAATGCGTTCTGCTCTGACTGACGAACTGGTTGTGGTTATCCTCACCAGGACACACAAGTTATAGTTACAGTACACACTTCTTCAGGCAGGTACCTTCCATCCATCTTTTTCTTGCCTTTTTCTTTCTCTAGTTCATCAACTCTCCTCTTCGTATTTCCTTTACTGCAGCCAAAATTGTTTTTATTTGCCCTGACTCTCATCCACCAATTCATCCATCACCATTATATTTCATCCACCATGCTTCTTTTCACCAATCCTCCACTCCACTTGCCACACTTCCACCTCCTCTTCACTTCCACACATCGTCACCTCCACCCATCATGTTTCCACCTTTCTCTCCCCCGGGGGCGCTTGACACTAGGGGAACACGCCTGGGGTGGGGTGGGGTGGGGGAGCACAAGGTAAGAAAAAACAGAGGGGGTAAGGGATGGAGAGGAGGGTGGGGTGGGGTGGGGTGGGGTGAGGGGAGGATAGAGAAGGGACAGAAAGAAAGAATTGGGACGAGGGAAGGAAGGAAAGAGAACAGGACAGGAGGAATGGAAAAAAATGAAAGAGTGAGGCATAAACGGATGGGAAAGGAATGGTGGATAGAACAGATAGGAGGGAGAAAGTGATGGGAAGTTGAAGGGAAATATGGCACCGGGAGGGGATAGAGGGACATGGATGGAGGCTCACGTGAAAGAAAGTGAAACAAAAGGGAGTCGGCCAACAGTGTACCACAAAGACACCAAGGGCGGCACTGCTATCACTCCAACCATTGTCTGATGTCACAGCTTGTCCGGGGTTGGGGAGGGAATGGGGGCGGGAAGAGGGGGTGCACTGGCAGGAAGGAAGGAAAGGAGGAAAGGAGGAAGGGAGGGAAAGAGGGTGGGTCTGTGGATGGGAGGAGTGGGCGTGTTTTGAAAGAAAGTTATTGTCAAGCATATTGAAAATGTTTTATTAGTTTCTCAATAAGTAATTATCATCTTCCCAGATATGTGAATAGTTTTTTCAAAATAAGTTATACAACACAAAAAAAGTATTTGTGGATACAAATCAAGGTTAAAGGGAAACTTGTTCGATTTCTGTGACAAATGACTACAAAAGTAATTTAAATGATTGTGTATGATTATGTGCTATGAATTTAGTGAGTAATAACTTCAAAATAATTAGTTATTTTTAAATTCGAATATCAAATCATATATCTCTCAAACTATACCTCAAGAACGCATTTTTTACATTATTTTTTACATCAATGCCAAAGGACAGCGATTAGGACACAGTTGTAAGGAAGTATTGAAATCATCGCGTGTCGTGTAGTGCAGTGTTTACTTTATCTCTCAATTTAATCCATCTCCGGCTTAATGCTACTCGTTATGGGATGGTGTCAAGATCAGTGATGTATTAGTGCAAGTGGTGTGAGTCGGGGGTTACCGTGGAAAGTGAAATAGTGGTGTAAATTGTAAAATGAAGATCAGCCCCGCCTCGCCCCGCCCCGTCCGTCCCTGCAATGGTGAGGAAGGTATGGTCGTGACTCGTTTTGTTATGGTGTAGGCTATTTATCTATTTTGTTAATATTTTTTTTGTTTCCCGTTTCCCTGCGTATTATTACCATGTCTGTTCTTGAGATTAATTTGCCTCGTGTTATGGTGTATTTTAATTTTATTTGATTTATTTTTTCCATCTCCCTGCGCGTTATTACATAGTCGTGTACGTTAAAGAGCTTTCTTATCTGTAGCTTACTGTAGGTCATGTACAATTTATGGCAAAACGAACATGAATGGAAGATGACAATAACATTTCATTTAATAAACTCATTTCTGTAAGGTACAGTGCCTCGTAGGAAGATATTGCCTGTAGTGATGTGGGCAATACTTTTTGGGTTTAGGCGCCCCTTTGGCCCCAGCCACTATCTTTCAGTTCTTCAACTTTCCCTCCTTTCCTTCTACTTCCTTCCTGCTTTCTGTCTCGCCTCTCTATCACCTTCTGGCGCTACATAACCACTCGGTTTCGGCGCCTAATATTCATCAATCAATCTGTACAGTACCAGTAACTTTAGTGTATTATTAATTGAACAGTTGTAACTCACATAAAGTGATATGAACTAGTCACAACTGTACTACTACCATCATCATGTACAGTACCAGTACTTTACAAATTAAATAATAATGGTACAAACACTTCAAAAGGTTATCAGTATCATTAAGTACAGTATACTATTATAACAGGTGTAGGCTAGAGTAAAAGGTACAATCACAAGCACTAATAAGTTTACAGCTTTGGTTGAAGCTTTGAACAGTCCACCAATGAACTAATTCCAATGGAGATCTTATTGTGTATTTATTTACTGTCTCTAGGTATTCAAAGTATTGTACACCTGGATATAAACATGTCATTACTATAATTGATTCAGTATCACCTAAGGCACTATTATGTCTTCTACAAGTGGTATAAACATATCATTACTGTCCAATATCATAAAGAGAGCTGGTGTAGAGTAAGTTGCAAAAACAATTCACATTTGTTGACCAAGTAAAAATGTCAGGTAATCCTTTACAAGTGGTTTACTTGCTGGTTTAGGCTATGTTGATTTTTGTTTCTGTAGGATTTCAATGGGATTACATATGAATATTTAGTAATAAGAGAGGAAGGTAATGATTGTTTTTCACCAGACCAACCAACCTGACCTGAACTGAACCCTTGACTACCTTTAGGACATATGGTACATTCTTATAAAATTATATTTAAGCTCACTTATGCCATAAAAACCATTTGCCCTTAATACAGAGATGGCATCAGACAAAACGCCTACGGAGAGAGGATTAAAACCGAAGACGAAAGTTACTGAAAATGTTAGTGATGTTGCAGTGGTAATATTAATGTTGCAAGAAAATTGAAGGAAAATAGTTTACGTTTAGAAAATGGCTGAAACAACAAAAACAACAACAACAATCTTGCCCCAAGCCTCACCCGTGCTATATCAACCCGTAAAAACACCAAACTTTATAAACAAAACTAGCGATGGCGAAATACAAGTAAGCGAGCCCAAATCCTACACATTATGGATAGTACATAACAAGCAAACCACCACCCCGGGAAAAAGCGTGGAGCAGTTGAGGGCCTCAACCTGCAATATAGCAACACTCTAAGTAGAAACAAAACTTTAGGAGCTTCACCATTCACTGCGGGAGTCACTTAAATACAAAAGAAATTATAACCGGTTCTCGTGTGAACTTTAACTTGATATTAACCTCATTATCCTTACGGACTCAAAACAATAAAGTCCAAAATAATGGGAACTACGTGTAGGGAGTTGGACCCTAAAGGCGCGCGCCATCTGTTGAGGTCAACCTTCACCACCGCAGCTCTATCATTCCCGGACCCCGTAATGGCTTTGAACTTCCTGTCTTGACCGGCATTTGAATATTTTTCCCTCAGACTTCTCGTTCCCCTCCCTTTACTATACTGTATGCTATTTATTTCCTTCCGTTTCATTCACCTTCCAAGAGTTGAATAGAGTACTTTAGCACTGCCACTTTCCTTCCTTCCATGTTCTCCTTGAAGGGTATATTTTAGTGCCAAGGGGAAAACACGGTGACCATTGGTGGTATACATAAATTGATGGGTTGAGGGAGGAAGAGGAAGTGTAGTGAAGGCCTGGGAAAGCTGGGATTCTGGTACCACACGGCTCATGTGTAATTACCTCGCATGACAGGAAGTAAACAAGGTATTAAAGAAACCCCAACTGTCTCTCCACTCCCACCCACCCCACTCAAACCTCCTTTCCCTCCCCGCCCCCCCTCCCTCCTTTTCTTCTCCATTCTCCTTACTCCTTCCATCCTCCAACCCATTCAAACCTTTCCCTCCCCGGCCACTCCTTACTTTTCCATTCACCAGTCCATTCAAACCTTACCTTCCCAGTCCCCTCCTGTTCTCCCATTCTTTCTCCCTACTCCCTTCCGTCCTTTTCTTTCGCTCGTAGCCTACTCTGTTTTTCACCTCCACTCACTCCTTTTCTCACTCGTTCTTCGCCTCTTTTCTTTTGCTTCATCTATTCTATTGCCCACCGGTTTTATTGCCCTTCTCTCTACCTCAGTCTTTTCAAATGTTCTCTTCCACTTTCTCATTACATTTCTATAACTAAATGTTTAGCCAGTCTCTTCCCATATTTACACAATCACACAATACTATTAGGCTACCTACTTTATTGATGCAGGTTAGGCTAGTAGGTCCTAGTTGCCTATCCCCTCCTTCACTATTCCTTCCGTCACCTTCCTCCCTATTTGTACACACCACAGTCACTTCATATAAAATTATACATTATTTCTTTGTCTGTTTTTTCGTTCTACTTTCCTTTGGTTATTGTTTTTTTTTCATTTTTCATTGTACATTTCTTCCAGTTGCTCCCCTTTTTACTTCCTTCCGTCTTCACCTCTTCGACGGATTTAATGCCTCAATACCATTAACTCAAATCTTTCTTTAACCTTCTCCAGTGTGGCTTAACCTACCTACTCCAATAATTACATTTCCAGTAGAATATGAAAATAGTCTGACTCGTACGTAATCTTTTAGCATCACGACTTCATCACCCATTCCTTTTATTCACACAATCATCTTAAAAAAATATTCTCTGCTTGATCCCGTGATTATCTTTTCCTGTTTTACCAGTTTCCTTCCTTGTGTGATTTTCCTTCCTTCGTCTCCTTATTATCTTTCTCAAACTGTTTGCCCTGTGTTCTTTATTCATCCGCATTTCCTTCTTCACTCGTCATTCCTTTGTGTTACTTTATTTCATTTTTATTCCCTCCACCTTTCCTTGTACATTAGTTAGTCTCTTCTCTATATTATCTTCGGTCCACTTTAGGGGTTGTTGGAGGGGACAGGCTTGGGGGGAGGGTTAGGGGGTTGCATGAATAGGGGACAGGTTTTCTACCCACCCCAAGCCTGTCCTCTACTCCGCACCCCCTTAACTTCCCCCTCCTGATAACTCTTCCTCAGTTCCCCCTTTTTTTTTTATTTCGTTTTACTTTTCTTCCCATTTTACGTTATAGAAACTTTGTGGCTGAGCTTCCTTCCCTTATAGTTCCCTCATCGTAGCTCCTCCCCCCTCTAGCATCCCTCCTCCACTCCCTTAGCCTTCCCCCTTCCCTCCCCACAGGTACTCCTTCCCCTTCTCTTCCCCCTGCCTCCCCCCCCAGCCGCGGTAGGTTCCCAGGCCCTCACAGCTTAACAGGAAATGGATGAGGCAATTTTCGACAATTTCTTCACATTGTCGGCGGCTGCTTCAGGTCTCTGGCACCGACCGAGGCGTGTTGGCGCCCACACCACAACCACGCCCACACCAAAGCCACGCCTACACACAACACGCCCACACAACATAGTCACGCCCACACGCCTAGCCACCCCCACACACCATAGATACACCCACACGCCATATCCACGACCATACGCCTAGTCACGCCTACACGCCATAGCCACGCCCACACACCACAGTCACGCCCCATTTGTCTAACTTTCTCACCTCGATAATAATGTTTTCGTACCAACTAACCTGGAAAGCCATATGTTGATTGAAGTGGCGAGCCATATGGTTTTTATTTAAGGGGAGAGTATAGTTCTGGCTATTTTGTAGATAAATGATTCCTCCAAACTAATCCAAGCAACAGAACACCATTATTTTTCTTCATCTGGTCCTGTTTCATGGCATACTTTGGAGGAATCTAGGCGCTCCAATCTTTCAAAAGTATACTATCCCATTAAGATTTTTGTAGCCGCCACTTTGGACGATAAAATATAGTTCTATGTCATATTACCACTACAACTAAAACAACAACAAACCTTTCTTATGTAGCTTCTCGTAATAACTTTGTACCGTTATCAATGTGTACAGGAAAATTAGTTGTTTTACTGTGATTCATTTTATATTTTTGTTATCTCTCTCTCTCTCTCTCTCTCTCTCTTCTCTCTCTCTCTCTCTCTCTCTCTCTCTCTCTCTCTCTCTCGACGAGCTACCATTCTCCCCATACGGTGCAAATTGGTTATTATTATTACTAGTAGTATGTTGTAGGTTCCACAAATTAACAAGGTAAAGACCAATTGTTTGTTGCCATTTACAGAACTTTATTATTAAGCCTCTTATTCCTAATCCTCCTCCTCCTCCTCCTCCTATGCTTTTCATATTTTTTTGTTTTTGTGTTGTTCGTTTATTTTTATTCTTGTGGTCTT